>SKCR01011998.1:0-35353 GCA_019454045.1 Zanthoxylum bungeanum
AACTGACTTCTAAAGTGTACCACAGGCCCATGGTTTTATCTGATTGCTAATCAAATGGACTACCTATGCTCTCATACACAGAACTGACAGATCTTATCTTGATACACACATGACACCCTGAGGATCTATCCACACCCAATGAACAGGCAGAGGTCTGATCTAAATAGATCGGTGACGTGACTGCCATCTAAGTGCGGAAGATGTCTCATGCGCTTACAGTGGTATCTCAAGTCGAAGAATCACAAGTACTACTCAACCCGAGAAGATTCTTATTGATGTTGGTGTACCATCCATTAAGAATCTTCGGTGAGTCATTCAGTGTTTATCCGCTATAAACACATACACGTCTATACGAGTCTCCAAGGCTTATGGTTCATTGAGAAACCATTGGAATTATATATTTCAGTATACGAAATTTACCGATCTCAACGGGTTTACTTTACTGACCAAGTAGTGTAAACCTTGACCAGGAACAGTCTGAGAATGACAACGTCATGATATAACTTAATTTCAGTTGCGACGCTTTTGCAACAACATCATGACTAGTCATTCTAAGGTCATTACGTCTTTACCATATTAAAAGATACATTATATTATAGAAACTGCATATATTATTCATAATAATAACGTTTTACAGTAGTATTCTCAAAGAAATACAACCGGGAATTGGCACTCTGAGCACCAACCCCAACAATATAGTGATGAATTATGTAATGGATACATAATAACATAGCTTGAAGTTAAAATTAGGCTAATTAATTATGTTAGGATGTTTTGGAAGTATAAACAAAATATGCTTGTTATTGGGTCAAAATGTTTATGTTAGACATAGACATAAAATTAGAATTTGGAACTCTAAATAATAGTTTGGAGTTAAGGCTACCATCCTAGAATCACTTGACCACCTTTGGGTGACCTAGAATTGTTCATGAGTCATTTCATTGTGGAATTCTATTTTGGTTTGTAATTTGATTTTTAAAAAATACATATATATATATATATATGTTTGTTGTATAACATGTGTTGTGGTTGGTTTTGAAATTAAAATTATTTTGGGTGATTTTAATACGTGTTTAAGGTTTTAGAAATTAAAAAAAATGAAAAATAGAATGTTGCTTCAGAGCAGCATGTTGCGCTGCGTTGTAGCGTATAATTCTACGCTACGACGCAGCACAAGCTCCTTGTACGACCCGGGCAACGCATGTTTTTCTGATTTTGTCCTGTTTTGGTTTGTCCGGACCCCGGTTTTTCCCTAAACAATTGTAATAGAATATAGTATTTCATTAAAATATTTTAAAAATACACTCATGCTAGATATACACGGATTAGACTCACTTCCGCTGCACGGATTGGACTCACATCTGCCCTAACACATTCCACATATCAGTTCAGAAAGCAAAGGTCATTTCTCTTATATTCATACAAATCCAATTTCATAATTCTTACTTGGAGACATGTCAAGCACCAGAAGCTTACAAACACATTCAGTCTCTTTCACAATATACGTATATACAATAACAAAGTTAGCAAACACACTTTATGGCATCTTATACTCACACCGGTTTTCAGGTCATTCTTTCATTCTATGAAAGAATACACAGTCCATACATATCACGAGATCTATCATACACATACATACACTCAGACATACATATACTCATCGTGTAACCGACAACGAAACATTCATAACAGTCAATACATCAAAGAACACATAACCAAATAATACATACATATGGCTGACTTACACATACAATTCTTGTACGAGACTCATTACCTATTTTAGAATAGTTATGAAATGAATATCATCCTAACAGATTTCTAATCAGCTTGACTATAACACCACCAAATTATCAACCAATTACATATATACACATGCGCACGTATCATGTAACACAAACTCATCGCACAATTCTCTTACACAAGTACATACATGACAAACATTTTGAATCATCATCCAAAAACTCATAAACATACATATATTTCAAACATATGATTATACACCTCACCTCGAATTTGGATACCGTACCATATAAAAGTCATCATATCTTTTACTTATCGATCAACATACTCAGTTCATAATTTATATCTGGAAACCTTTGTTACAGAAACTTATCAATTAACATATCCATTCAGGAAAAGCTTAGCTTATACATATTTCCTATCACATTTAACCAACCCAATCTCTATATAAATAAATCGTATGTATGAGTCAATGACAAACTTATTCCATTTACTGATCCTGTATACTCAAATTATCCATAGCTTATCATCACATACATATACATATACATACCATTAAATGTTCATACACTTGCGTACATAAAATACATACATAAAGACATTAAACTCATCAAACATCTCACTTCATATCATAGCAATAATAAAAATCCATATATGTGATGGTCGATTCACTTAAATAAACATAATCTTGAACTTCGTCCTAAAACTACCACTTAATTATCCTCGTTTTATCCTAATTATTTTAATAATCTATATATGTATTTAAAACACGAAATCAACAATTCAAGTACTCATCGCATGAGTTACTTATCTGACTTCGCGAGCACTCCAAGTACTAGTCAAATCTGTCAAAATAAATGGTGAAACACAGTCATAATCGCGACTTACGGTATTCTCGACTTAACTATGATAAAATTCTGGATCTTTCCGGGACAACCAGATTAAGTCCGATTTCAATGTTTTCAGTTTCAATAATCTTAAAGCATCATTACAAACTAATCCAAGCCATCAATTAACTTAAATCCTCAGTTTACGAGTTTTTGGAAAATCTTCCAAAAAAAATTCCTCACCTGAAACTACTCGGATTTATCTAAGCATTACCATATCATCATATCTATCTCATATCTATCATTAAAATAAAAAACACATCAATACACGTAAAACCCACTTTAACCAGAAACTTGCATAATCTTTCGGATCGATCCAATTCTTTCCATTTTCACTCAGATTCTACCATATACACATATTCAATATTCGAATATTTAAAGACAAACTTGAAATTACCGAGATTGTGAGGGTATATACGGACTCCAAATGATCCTACGAACGCGCTAGAATCAACAGAATTTCGATCGGAGCTATTATTCATTTATGGGTACTATTCACCATCACTTATTCTCTCGATTCGCGTGCAACCGTGCATGAAATGGAAAAATCACCACAGTCAACTTGTAGTACTCTCTGAGGGCTTCGATTTGGCGGATGGCTCGGGTCATGAAATAAAGCAATGAGTCGAGATCAGAAAACCCATGCCCGCCCATTTTCTCTCTCTTTCTCGCCGTTCGTCGGTGTTTTGGGGTTGCCGTCGGCCACCACAAGATAGAGGGGTGACCGGCGCACCTCTTTGGACCTTCGCGCTAGCCAGCGATGGCCAGAAGGCCGCCGACGCGACCATGGGTTCTCCACACCATTTTTGAGGATGAGGGGTCGAGTGGAGGAATTTGGAAAAATTTGTCATTTTCGCATTTGTTAGAAACTTTGAAGTATTTATAGAAATTTTTCAGAAATTATGTTTTGGCTCCTGTAAAATTATAGCTAAGTCTCTGTCATGGGGCTTTCTCAAAATTTCACATTTTGGAAGCTCATCTGATGCAAGTTTAGAAAAATATCCAATACAAATGTTGTTCGTCTCGAAAAATGAGTCCACTGGTTTAAGAATCAGCTCAATCGATGTTCATTTGCTATTTTTATAGCCGAAACAACAAAATTTTTTACGTATAACAATATAAACAAGAATCGCGTAACCGGTTCTCGAAATCACTCGTTTTCCAACGCGAAGAAGCTTCACTTTAAAATATTCCGACCTATTTTCTAACACAGACTTTTGTTTTCGAATATTATCTCGCTCTAAAAACTAACTTTAATTCGGAAACCTTCCAGAACTATTCCAAAAATAATTCAGGATATTACATGTAAGTTCAGATAAAGATAACATGTCATTGAATAAAAAATCATGATATCATTTCAGGCCATGTGAGAGATCATGTCATATAGTTTATGCCAGCTTCTGATCATGCTCACGTATTCCCAAGTCTTTTCATGTTAGCAGTTCACGTTATTACTTCTAGTGGTTAGGTTCATGTCCAGTCATGTCAACACAATCGCAATTCTCAAGTCATGTTTTAGTTGCCAATGTTGGGATATATGCCATAGAGCTTCATGTAATGTAAACATAATTACATTTTATGAAATAAAATGATGCATTATTCATTTATCAAAGTGTTTGTTTAATATCGCATATTGTCAATTATCTTGTTTACCCAAGAATACTCATGTATCTCCAGACTTAGTGTATGAGTGTCATACACAAGAGGATTTAAGTATGAAGTTAGTAATCTAAAATAGTCCATAGAGAGCAAACAAAGATGGTACTATGTTTTTGGTTTATCTATAGCTGCGGTCCATTCTATATTTGTATGGTGACCTTGATCCGGGATCGTCCATGTGGAGACATAAGAATGAAGACACCTTTTATGATGTGATCATATAAGACTGAACCTAGATAGAAATGAGTTTCATATAATATCTGTTAAATAAAGGCTATGTCCTAAATTCATTGATGAATTCATTTCGATCTACTAGATGGTCATAAATGACAGGCTATGCCCTTTGATTTACAAATGTGAGGTTGGTGTAGCAAGCCCGACCAATAGCTACGTACTTTGGGGACATGGTTTGGTATGTAGCTGGGGATATTTTACATAGATATGAAATCTCATTCTTGCGAAAAGTAGATGAGTCTCTTCCTTAAGGGTTGATTCAGTACTTGAACGGTTAGAGTGCTCAAGTTTTTATAATACAAATAGAGAGATTAACATTCATAATGATTATGAATAAATAATTCATTAGAGAAGCAATTGTACTTAAGGTAAAAATAACTAAAGGGGTATAATGGACATTATGACCCGACTCTAATTATGAGATACTCGTGAAGGGCCAATTCGTATGTAATGACTATATCGATGGATATCGACGTGGTTTGGCTTCATTTATCTATTTGCGACAACAAGAGTGCAACTTCGGGTTTGTAAGGGAATAACCCGAAGTTAATAATACGAAATATTTAATTAAAAGTTAATTAATATTTTGGGATTATTGGAGATTGGAACCGTAGGTCTATTTGGTCCTCTTACTAGTTCGATATACTGTAGCAGATTAAATATAATTGGATAGGTCCCCAAGGGGTGTGGCTTGGTGGTGTAGGGTCCAGGATCTCACCTTGAGGTTCTGGGTTCGAATCCAGGGGGTGCACTTCTTGTAAGAGCCTGGGACAGCCGGTGGTTTTACCTGCGCCGCGGCCCAGAATGGGTGGTTTGGTGGTGGGGTTTCCATCGTTTCCAAAAATATATATATATATAATTGGATAGTCCAATTACATACTCACATACATATAATATATATTATTAATATGATTAATAATATTATTTTGTCACACTTGGACCACGTTAACTGGTGGACTCCCACCATTTGGTTCTATATTGTGACCATTACCAATAAGAGGCGTCCCTCCACGTGGTGTCTCGGTGATAGGTGTCCCTCGTGACGACATGTCATTACTTGATCCAGCGTTCTGACCATCAACCACATATTGCATATTAAGTTGATCACGATTTTGGTCATTATTACCCCCATATGTAACACACTAGGTGGCATAGGGCTTCTTTATGAGAAAGCACCCATACCCATGTATCTGGCTATTAGGTCATTTAACGCACTCATGTGTTTGGTCATGTTTTTTATAATGCAAAGTGCTAGTTGAAATAAATTTATCCATATTATGATTGTTCTAAAATTTATCCATATTATCTACTTTAAGTCAACATATATGTATGTCTGCTCACAAAGCCCGAAAGGTAATTGATCATATTCATGGACGTTCTTACAAGGAAACCGTTATTATACTCGAACTTATACCTTATCGAGCATGTTATCCCATTTTAAAATTGGTTTATACTACCACAACAAATGGTATTCATAATATGGGTTTCAATGAAGGGAGTTTATTCATTATTAAAGCTGAAGTAAGCGAGTGTACTACTGCGAAACGATTTAACCTGCTCAACCACATCTTGAGTGAAATCACCAAATAAGGACCACATCACATTAGGATTCAATTCCCTCATGGTCTTATAGCGATTTCCTTAGGCCAAGCCCCCAAAATGTTCCACTACAGTAGGGACGTTATTTTGGTTGGTTTGCTCCAATCACACTTCCTCTATACTCGATCCAGTTTGTGTATTTTTTTCGGAGGCATCTCAATTTACTTTCACCAGTGCTCCCACTGTGGTCGCCAAAAATTATTGACTGCAGTATTGTTTGGTCTACAGAAAGAGTGCGTGTAAGGTTCAAACCTCTTGTAACTAATGGATTGATTTTATTGAAGAATGCTTCTAAGGGGCGCAAGCATACAATCCTAATTAATTAATCTAGAAAAGAAAAATTACATTTGGTCATAAGAGTCTTTTGATTTTTTTTCTCCTCATTTCTTTAGATTTGACTTTGAGCTTCAATAACAAGGCAAATACATGTCTGGTAACTGCTTGAGCAGTTGAATCTTAGACTCTATAACTTCTTGTTCTTCATTTGTTAGTTGTGACAGCCGCTCCAGTCATTCCCTCAGCTTCTAGTAACTATTAGGTCGTGTGGTAACTGCTAGGTTGTACTCCTCGTGATTTACCATTGTGATAACCGCTGAGATTGTTCTCCACATAGGTATATTACTTGTGATAACTACTGGAGATGTATCCTAATTCCTTCAACCGTTAGACCACGTTTACGTAACTGCTCCATAGTTTGGTTATTGCCTGGCTGGTTGGGCAATTTGACCGTCTGGCCGATTGGACGATTTGTTTGACAGGCCGATTGGATGACCTGACCTCTTTTATTCTAGACGAACTTTGTCCATGACTTGGTCGGACGATGTCATCTTCGACGTTCCTTCAAACGTCATTTAACATTTGTAATTTTGGTTGTGAACATGTTCAAATTCATTTCATTCTAGTTTAGGTTATGATTTATTTATATTGAAGGTTAATTTTTCATCCTCGTATATTCTGATTATCTTCAACTCATCCCAATCTATTAAAAGTATCAAATCACCTTATTGATGCCAAGACAAAAAGTTTCACGAAGAATTTCATCAACACTACCCTCGTTTACCCTAATTTTTTAAATGGTAAATGGGTATGTATTGAAGATTTCAATAAGTTGAAGAGTAAGTTAAAAATAATCCAAATATAAAGACTGAAAAGAAATTAACTTGTATTATTTATGTAATATTGAAAATTTACAATTTTTCTTCAAAAATTAATTTGTCATTCATGACTCTAATCACATCCTAAAGTGGGGCCTAAGAAATCTGTAACTCGTGACCCAGAAGCAACGACAAACAAAAAAAAAACCTAACCCTAATCTGCGGTCTGCTCTCTCAGGTTTTGCTGCCTGTAATAATAAGGTGAGGGCCTTTTTATTCTTTTAACTTTCAATATGTTTCATGTTCTTTGTATAAATCGATACAATATTCATGTTTGAATGGTTATTGTTTCTGACTTCAGTCCGTTATGTTACTATTGTACGTTTTATCGTGTATTATATTAACTGTATGAATTTATTATTTTCAATGTGTGTTTTCAATTTAGGGCATTCATTTAATCTTGATTTCCTATAGATATATATTTTTTTAATTGCAGAAATTATTTTTTATTTTTGGAGTTGAGTTATAGTTATTCTTTTCTCTGTTAATGATTTTGCTGAATGTTATGTTAAAGATTAAAATTTCATGTCACTGAAAAACTTAAGTCTTCTGTGAATATGCACAATATCTATCCAATAAGACAACAGAGAATTTAGACATTAAGAGTAGCAGTAGCTTCACTTTTTCTTAAGCTCAGTCCATGTCAACTTAGGCGTTCTTGGTAGGTAAAGCGAGGTCGGGGAAGTCCTAAATTAACATGGACAGAAATCATAAATTGAGATTTAGATTTTACAGAGCTTAATAAAACATTGAATTCGGATAGAACACAGTGGCGTCAAATGACTCATGTAGCCTCCCCTTCTAGTGGGAAATGCTTTTGTTTGGTTACACTTTTATGAGCATGATAGTTAATTTTCATCATAATAAATTGAATTCCTCGCAGATATTAACTCATTGATAATTTAAGGATGTTGCCGATTGATCCAACAGAAAAGATATCCTTTACTCGATGCATTCAAGATGGGGATTTGGTTATTGTCTATGAGAGGCATGACTCCATGAAAGCCGTTAAAGTATGTCAGACCTCGGCTCTCCAGAACCGTTTTGGTGCATTTAAACATTTGGACTGGATTGGGAAGCCCTTCGGGTCCAAGGTGTTCAGTAACAAGGGCGGATTTGTTTACTTGTTAGCCCCAACTCCAGAGTTATGGACTCTGGTTTTGAGCCACAGAACTCAGATTCTTTATATTGCCGATATTAGCTTTGTCATCATGTACTTAGAAATTGTTCCTGGTTGTTTGGTTCTTGAGTCGGGAACTGGAAGTGGATCTTTGACAACCTCTCTTGCAAGGGCTGTAGCTCCTACAGGACATGTCTACACATTTGATTTTCATGAGCAACGGGCTGCCTCAGCTAGGTAAGAAATGGAGTTTCTCACTTAATAGTTTCTTTTTTCTTTTTCCTTTTTTAAATTATTATCGTCGTTGTTTATTTATTTTTATAGTTTCAAGTTTAAATTGTGAGTTTTAGACTCTGTTGATAACCGCTTTAAATGAGGTTGTATATACTCAGCTTTTCAAGCATGTCAATGATGTCATCTTAACGGTTGAAAGAAAGAGAAGTGGAGTTGGGATGGGGAAGGTCTTAGCTTTATTAGTTACCATTTACCCAGCATTTGAAGGCATACCTCATTCTCGTAAGACCTCACAAACTACCAGTGCATAAATTTTAAGATAACTTTTTCGAAGTTAAATTGAAGTCCTGTCCAGTTTCCAGTTTCCAGTTTCACTCATTCCAAGATCAGATTTTAGTCGTTCTTTGCTCAGAAGAAAATTCCAGTTCGGTTATAGGTTCACGTTCTAATTCTTTAAGATTAATTTGTTTTGGGGAGGGTGTTCAGCTCTTTGTCTGGTTTTTATGATATATGGAAAGGTTATCCTGGTTTCAATTCTTCAACAGGGAGGACTTTGAGAGAACAGGAGTGAGCAGCTTTGTTTCCGTGGGTGTTAGAGATATCCAGGGTCAGGGATTTCCAGATGAATTTACGGGGTTGGCTGATTCTATATTTCTGGACCTACCACAACCCTGGTTGACCATCTCTTCAGCTGCAAAAATGTTGAAACAAGACGGAATTTTGTGTTCTTTCTCACCGTGTATTGAGCAAGTGCAGCGCTCATGTGAATCGCTACGATTTAACTTTACAGGTAAGCTGTAATGAATTTTAACTTTGCAGGGTCACTATTACACTGTTTGGTAGAGAATATTGATTGAGAGTATAAGCTACCTTAGAAGTATTACACTGAAAATATAAGATTTTTCTATCTCACTCTCTTTCTGACATGGGTTACTTTTTCCTCAACAAGTTTTCTAGTTGGCCAATTTGTTGCTGGTATCCTCGTTGAATATTAATTGATGGATATGTGTGTTTGTATCTTGTGCTGGTATACAGATATAAGAACATTTGAGATACTCCTTCGGACCTATGAGGTTCGGCAATGGAAAACGGATTGCGGGCAAGGCAATGGCGGTGGTTCAGTTGGGTCTCTTTTACAAAAGAGGAAGCAGCATTCAATAGAAGGAAGTGGTGAGCAGGACAATCCTAATAATTCTGCTGTCATGGCTAGGCCCAATGGCGAAGCTAGAGGTCACACTGGATATTTGACATTTGCAAGGCTCAAATGCCTCACATGATACCTTTTCCATCTGGTTCTACGCCATAACAGTTTCTGTTGATCTTTAAAAGTTTAATTGGCAGTGCAGAGAGAAGGCCTGGTCAGTGACCAGAAGAATGAAATTTACTGGTCTCCCTTCCAGTTGCATAAGGGGTTTCAGAGACTTGCATTATCTCCTTGTTTGACCACTTTTGGGAACATACCGAATCTTAGAGGAGTCTTTGAGAGAAGTATCTGCTCTTGTCGAGGCGTGGATTGGAAGATTTGACTGCAAAACGGCAAAATGATTATCTAATTTAGTTATGCTGGATCCTATTCTCACAGGAAATATAAAAAATCTCAGTTTTCGTCCATGTAAGTACTCTGTGCTCTTTTTGACCTGACAGTAATGTTATGATTTAAGACTGATAAGAGAATAGATATATAACAATATTTGCTATTCAAATTTTAACTGTTATTCTGGAAGAAAAAAAATCTAATTTCTTCTTCATTCATGTAAATTGAAAGACGTTGATCCCTGCTAATTTGAAATTATGAATAAATCGTTTTTGGTTTGGTGAAAGTACCGTCCATATTGGAAACCCAAAAACAAATGATACACATTGGCTGCTCACGAATCTCTGTTACTTGCTGAGTTTCAAATTGAATCTTTTGAACTGATCTCTGTAGTACATTGAAATTTTCCTGACACTTTTTTTTTGGAAACGTTGGAAATCTCATTCCCAAATCATCTGATTCGAGTTTAAGCGTATTATGTAAAATTCTCGGTTACCCCTGATTCTTATAAGAAATGTACTTTCTAAATTCAAACTCAGGATCTGATAACCAAATCTTAAGATATTTTTCACTAAGTCGTACCTCTTAGGGACTTGACACTTGTCAATTATTATTGGCAAGCATAAAAAGGTAGAATCTAAATGTAATATTCATTAACAGATATTTAATGTCTATTCATATCCAACAACTGTAACGGCATTTCAATTTGGATGTGGAACAGTCATGATTATAGGGGAATTATTAATTGTGTATCCAAATATTGACATGTTATTAAAAATATATAAATTCTGAAATTTTATTTATCGGTTTATATAAAGATTGCAAAATGTATTAAATTAGTATCAAATTTAGATATCTAATTGAAATATATGTCAAACATTGAGTATACGCATGTGTTGGGAAAGGAACTCACTACAGCGGAAACAACTATTTTCCTCTTTGTGTGATTAAAATGAATTGTGTGCCACAAAATAAATTATCAGAAACTAAACAACTACAACTACGACAATAAATGAAAACAAGCAACCACAAAAATGAGACACCGATATTTTTATGTGGAAAACTCAAATCGGGGAAAAACCACAGGACCGTAGTCCGATATAAACTTCCACTAGCAATTAATGGGATTTCAACACAAGTTATTCTCTAGGTAATACTAGAGGTTCACAACATCAAGAATCTCAACAATCTCGGCTCCCAATAACAATATGCATTTATAAGTGGATATCTCAAATATCAATGAAAGAGAGGTTAAAATTGAAATTAACACTTATGGAATTGTAAAGTACGATTGTAGACACTGTATTTTTACATCTATCCCGATAATGAGTCTGTTATAGCAATGCTTCTAAAGGTTCAAGAAGTTGCAAGGTTTAGTTTTGGGAAACCCCAAAATCCCCCTAGCTGGATGTCCTCTATGTTTGGCCAAACATATGTTAGTCATGTCCAATCGGACATGATTCAATGTCTGGCCAAATATGCCTCTGTTTCTAGTTTTATAAAAGGTTACGATCTCTTTCTTTTTTAAGCCCAAATTCTGTAAAACAGCGGTTTCCTATTTAAAAAATAACTTCCTTGAGTGTCTTTTTCCAAAATAAGAAGTTTCCCTCATCAGATAAGATTTTCCCTATTAAAACGAAATCTAAACACTGTAAAAAGGAAGTTCACGTTCAAATGGAGGGGACTTGGAGATTTTTGGCATCAAAATTTGGAGGATGAGAGAGCTTTAGATTCTAATCTCCAACCTTTTGAGGAACTGATAAATACATTCAGAATCAAAATACCCAAAACCTTCGACCATTATTTTCTTCCAAATCTTCAAACGTGAGTCATAACCACAATACTCCAGCACAAGACCAAACTACTCATTTGACTTGCAGAAGTATTCTGAGAGCCAGGTACCGTTTCAGATGTATGTCCAATCGAACATGTATTCGTAGAATAGTAAGTCCAGCCACTAAACTGGCTACACCGAGCAGTCTATTTTATGTGGTATATAGGATGAAAATCCAGACATAAACTACATAGCCGATTCTGAATGGACGATAGTATGGTCTGCACTCGAGATGCAATTCTATGTACCACATGGAAATCGTCTTGCTTGACTTCGAGCTTATGTTTTGTTTCTTTTATGCTTAAACATCCATTATTTATCATTATATGTTATTATTATGTTAATAATTTTCTATGGTGATGTGGTGATCGATGTGTGAAAATATAACCCTGCATCCCTCTGCTCTCTGGATTGCGTAGCAAGTCTGGCCGGACTTGAAAATTTACATCAGGTCGGATTTGACTCACTCTGATCGAATTTAATTTATCTTTGTTCAATGTAATTAATGAATATGTAATGATTTTTATGTTGGATATAAATTATTGTGCGTGATTTCTTTGTATTATAAAACATGTGGATCCTCTTTTGAGCCTTGGTATTAAACTAGCATCAGTAAGGGACTATTCTGAACCCAAACGGGTATAAGGTCAGACCTTACGAGGGGTGTAGTGTAGCCTAAAATCATTCCTTATGTGTCATACTGGGTGGCGACTCCTTTATTCTCCGGTTAGTTCCCCCGTGGGACTATCTGTACTCTATATGAGCTGCGAGCTCAACAGTGTCATGGTCGCCGACGTCATAAACATAGTGGGAAATTCTACTTCACTCCTACAGATGGCGACTCCACTAAGGATAGAAAATCGACTCCCAAAAATTATCTTGCAGTATCTTTGGCGAAACTGAGATGAACTATGTCTTCATAATTTTTGCATATCCTTTTAAACCCTGATGACATCATATATCAAGAAATCGCTTTCACTCAAAGCGATGTATTGGTATGTGATGACAACCATCCCTTATTGGTACGTACACTTGGGTATAAAAAAGTTGCGTCCATTCAGTTGATTGAACCCTTGAGTGAGGAGGCCTAGTTATGGACAGTCCTTCACTGATAAGAGCCTAAACTATACCTCTATTAGCCCACATAAAAGCCTGTAGTTGATCATTTTATTGGAGCCTCCCTATTTCTTATTATTGGGCCCTGGCCATTTGAAGCCATTTAATCACTTTATCGTAGGACAATGAACTTGTTGGCCTTTTCACTGGGACAAGTTCATGTTCCATGATAATTTGATTGAATGCTTTGAAATGTCAATGAGCCACCATATATGACAACCTCGTTGGGTATAAAGTATTTTATTACAATCTAAATGTGCTAAGACATGAGTCCAATGCTCGCACTGATTTTTATTCAACCTGTTTGAGCATTCCTAAATATTTCACGGCCATCCCCAATAACAATATTTATTAAGGGTCAAATTCGTCATTTTTGAATAATGGCACAATCCTCATGTTAGGCTTAGTCATTTTATAAATGGGTGGCATTTGTCTTTCACCGATGGAAATGAAACGAATTAGCCAAGATTCACCTTTAGTATATGAGAGAATGAGCTTGTGTATCCTTTGTTGGTACATAATCTAAGCCACACCTAGGGCAGATATGTACTTACCACGTATGAGGGAGAAATAAGGTTGGAATGATTATGCTGAATGAATGAAACCTTACACCTCATGCATACATGCATCCCATGCACTATGCTAACCCTTTGTAATTGTAGCCATCATAACGGAACGTTGGGTTAGGACGAAAGGAAAGCCAATAAAGAAAGTGATCCCAAGCAACACATAAATGACAGGTGGAGACAGTTCTCAAGTCGACCAACCAGAGCCCATCATGAATAAGATGGCAGAACAGCTGCAAACCTTAATCAATGGCATGGCCAATCAGAATGTACTTCAAGCCATGAGGGCTGAGATTAGCGAAATGAGGCATGGGGAGCCCAAAAATAGACTTGGGGGAGTCTCTATCCTAAATGATGAAGAATACATGGTCCGAAAAATAGCCAAGTCCCAGGCCGAGGTCGAACTTCAAAACCTAAAAGAACAAATTGAGGTAGTAACCCAAAAGATGAAAAACAAACATGATGATTTACTGGATTACAACGTTATGACATTCAAGGAGCGACGACCTTCCGAATTCAACATGCCTGATGTGGCCAAGTTCAATGGAAATGGAGACTCCAAAGTACACCTCTGTCAATACGTATCTATGATAAGTCTTGTTGGCCTATCCGCGCTGCAAGTCTTGAAAATGTTTAGCATGTCATTGGAACGAGCACTCGTGGTATAATACCACAACCTGAAAAAGAAGATAAAAGACCATTGGAAGACACTGGCGGAGGCCTTCCATAACTAATTGTAGGACACAGAAATTGGCGACGCTGTTCTAGGTTCGTGGCCTAGTCAGGAGTACGGAGTAGCCCGCGGGGGAACTAAACCGGAGAAATAACATGGAGTCGCCACCTAGTGTGAACTGGGAAAATGATTTAAGGCCGCACTCACCCCTCGCAAGGGAAGACCTCAAACCGTTGGGTTCGGAATGGTCCCTTACTCATGCCATTTGTAATGAACGGATTTGTGCAATAATCTAACCAAGTCTACGCGACAAAAACCTACATCTAAGTTTGCATACTACCTATATCTAAGTTTGCATACTATCTATATCTAAGTTTGCATGCATAAAAGTAAGTCGAAATAACGGTAACACACAATTTCACAAACATATTAAATAAATAAATGCAGAAAGATAAATAAACAATAACGGTAAAAACATAAATATTAAAAGAGCTATCTAAGCATATGATGGGGAAGGAAATAACTAAGGAAACAAACATGCATAAAACATGATGAAGGGATCTGTCCAGTGTGTGCGCGTTCGTAAACGCGTTCGAACGGTAAACAGAATGAACGCGTTCGAGTAGCGTTTGATAACACGTTCGAACAATAAATAAAATATACGCGTCCGAGTAGCGTTTGATAACGCGTTCGAATGAGACGAGGCAGAATGCATACGTTCGTGTAGCGTTTGATAACGTGTTCGAACAGAATCACAAATAACGATACCTCTAATCACATAAACACCTAAATCATGCATAAAATCACATAAACACCTAAATCATGCATAAAAAAGAAAATACTAAACAACTAAATCATGCATAAAGGAAAATAACATACTAAACGATTAAATCAAGAATAAACATGAGATTGGATGAAACGAAATATATGTGTCTCTCAAGTGGTACGTGGAGTTGTTTCCCAAGTACAGACCGCATTACCGTCCATTCGGATTCGACTACGGAATTTACGTCTGGGTTTCCATCCGATATACCACAAGAGATAACACATATTTCATTCATCCCATGGCCACAACATTTATGAATCCACAATACACATGCGAAGAAATAATAACAAAAGAACGAGAATAAATAAAAAGGGTGCCCTCAGGTCTAACCTATTAAGTCGTCTCTTGAAAGTGCGTTATGCGACCGTCGGAAGGGTTAATGCTCCGCAACTCCTCTGGTTCACTGGTTCATTGTTTTCCTTCGTCGCCTCGCTGTTTCGGGCTGCTGTTTCCTCTATTTTGGGCTGATATTTCTGGTCACTGTTCTCACGGTAATTGGCGACTATTTTTGCGATTTTTAGGTGTGTTGGGGGGTGCGGTTTTTTACTGTTTTGGTGTTGTTTTTGGCGTGGATTGGGAGTGCTGTATAGGGCTATTTGTGCAAGAATTAGGGCTGCTGTATAGGGTTGTTTGTGCAGGAATTAGGGCTGCTGTATAGGGCTGTTTCTGGGGTAGTTTAAGGTAATTTGGAGTGCAATTTTGTGCGGTGGATGAGGGTTATTTCAGGCTGTGATTTGCGGTGATATAAGGTGCAGTGTATGGGCTATTTTTCTATGATTTGGGCTTGAATGAGCTAGGGTGTGAAGGGTTGGTTTTGGCATCTTTTTATAGGCAAATGTTGGGGTTATCCTTATGCGAATAGGGAAAGGATTTTGTGTAATTATGGGGATATCTTCTAATTAGTGTGCTATAAGGAAAAATCTATTTAATTAGGGATGTGATTTAATTTGATTTGATTTCTTCTCTTTTAATTAGGGATATGATTTAATTGAATTAGGAAAGTGTTTGATAAGATTTGATTTGAATTTTTTAATTTGGGAAAGTGATTTGTCTTGATTTTAGCATGTGTTTAATGTGTGATTTTGTTATTTTGGAAGGAGGTGGGCATGGCTTAAGGTAATTTAGGCGTGTGGTTGGTTTGTTTTGGTGGGCTTGGCGTGTGGTTTGGTGATGTATGGGCTTGGTGTGTGACTTGCGGGGGTTTTAGACTTATGATAAGTTTAAAACAGAGGCCTAACAAGCGAACCCACAGCTAAGCAAATGAATTTAGTCCAACAAGATATCAATTTCCGACTTTTCCATTCCGACGTCCGTTTCCCTCGACTTCCACAACTTAAAGAGGTAGTGTCTCCATGTGAGACACATCAACGAGCCTTATATGTAAAAATGCAGTGCCTACAGTCGCCCCCACTTTGATGGGACTTGTGCAGTGTGTGACAATGACAATCCTATCAAAGTTATGCAATGCATTTTTACATACCTGGCTCGCCAGCTGCCATTTGACTTGCCTGCTGCTTCGAATTGAGTTGATGATGCAGTCGGCCCTCGACCCTGGGACGTATCCCGGAACTAAAACTAACGATGCAGTGGGTCCTCGACCATGGGACGCATCCTGGAACTGCAACTGATGTGTGGGCCCTCGACCCTGGGACACATCCTAAAACTGATGATGTAGTGGGCCCTCGACCCTGGGACAAATCCCAGAACTACAACTGATAATGTGGGCCCTCGACCCTAGGACGCATCCCATAACTACAACTGATAATATGGGCCCTCGACCCTATGACGCATCCCAAAACTGATGATGTAGTGGGTCCTCGACCCTGGGACTCATCCCACAAACTACTGATGTGGGTCTCGCCCTTAAACTGATACTAATGTGGGCCTCACCTGCAAACCGATACTGATGTGGGCCTCACCCGCCAAATCGATACTGATGTGGGCCTCGCCCCCAAACCGATACTGATGTGGGCCTCGCCCCCAAACCGATACTGATGTGGGCCTCGCCCCCAAACCGATACTGATGTGGGCCTTGCCCTTAAACCGATACTGATGTGGGTCTCGCCCGTAAACTGATGATGATGTGGGCATTGCCTCCAAACCGATACTGATGTGGGCCTCAACCTTAAACTGATACTGATGTGGGCCTCGCCCGCAAATCGATATTGATGTTGGCCTCGCCCTTAAACCGATACTGATGTGGGCCTCGCCCCTAAACCGATATTGATGTGGGCCTCGCCTGTAAACTGATGCTGATGTGGGCCTCACCTCCAAACTGATACTGATGCTGATGTTGCATATCAACATGCTGTATTGCCTCTCACGAGATAATCCTAATGGCTTAAACATTTTTCGTCCTCAACGGATGCTTCGTGGCGAAACCAGAGAACATTCAAAGTATTTAATACACTCAAATCTGATCGTCTGCATGAGTGATCTGAACTAGACTCCTAGTGTGTGTGTGCCAAGGCTCTTTCGCAGCTTAATCCTTAAGTAAGCCAACTCGATGATTTTGTCTCGGAGAATTGGATCAGTGGGTCTAACCAACCGAGATGTCTTGATCATACTTTGTGATTACTTCCTCGTACTCAACATGATATGGTTTTCTTCTTTTTTTCTTTCGTCTCTTTCTTTTCTTTCTTTTCATTTTGAACTTTTTTTTTTTTTTTTTTTTTCTTTTTTCTTTTTTCTTTTTTCTTTTTTCTTTTTTCTTTTCCTCTTTTCTTTCTTTCTCTTTTTTCGACACACCTACCCATTAAGGTAGAATTTCTCCTCATGGTGGTCCTAATACTCGCCAATGGGTAGCTTCACGCTTATCGGTTATAGGTGGTCTATTTTTCTTTTTCTTTTCAGAGACTTGTTCTTTGTTTCCAACCATATCATATATCGTAGCATAAGTAAACTAGGATGGACATTTAGGCAAACAGTCATTCACTGATCCGCCATCTCTTCAACTAGTCATCTCGCCGACCACTCAGGCTTCTACTGCTAAAATCTCGTAATCAAGTGCTCGTGAGTCTAGCCGAGATCAATCCACTCAGAATATCGGATGAGAGCACATCTTGCACTTATCATTTCTAAGGTTTTACCCTGCAGCAAACAATTTCATCACCGGACATATGCTTAGCCATCAAAGATTTTTTTTTTCACTCCACTAGAATTTTTCCTTTCAACCACTGATAATGTGGGCCTTGCCCCTTGCGATTCCTTTCCCAAAACTGATACCGGTGTGGGCCTCAACCCTGAGACTCATCCCTAAAACTGGCACTGATGCTGGCCTCAACCCTGGGATTCATCCCCGAAACTAATATTCATATGTTGCTGCTTCTGGTTGGCTTCCATTTGCCGCTTTCTTCTTTTCTTCTTTGAAACCTGTGAATACAAAACAAAACAAAACACAACAAAACAAAAGAATGCAAATACGTTACGTGTATGCATGCATGCATGAATGGATTTCCTATTCCATTGGGTTAGGTCTTCCGCCAGTCCTCTTGGTGATCGCTCGGCCTTCTCTTCCTCAGGAAAAATATAGCTTCAACCTGTCTACGTTGATCGGCTCGGTGAACTCGTTCCCTTCCAAACCTGACAGTCTCACTGCCCCATTTCCCATTACTTTCTGGACTATGTAGGGTCCTTCCTAGTTAGGTCTGAACTTTCCTCTCGGGTCTATCGTCGACGGCTTTGACTGCTTAAGCACCAGATCACCCTTTCTGATCTTGGTAGAACGTACCTTCTTGTTGAATGCTCGAGCCAAACTCTTCTGGTATAACTGCATATGACATAAAGACTTCATTCTATTCTCATCCAGCAGTGCTAACTGTTCGAATCTCTGCGAGGCCCATTCTTGTTCGGGTAACTCTGCTTCTGCTAATACCCACATGGACTGTATCTCAACTTCCACTGGCAGTACTGCTTCCATTCCGTAGACTAAAGAGTAAGGTGTGGCTCCCGTTGTTGTTCTCACGGAAGTTCTGTATCCCCACAGGGCGTACGGTAGCTTATCGGCCCAATCTTTGTAATTCTCCGTCATTTTGGCTAAGATCTTCTTTATTGTCTTATTGGCTGCCTCGACAGCCCCATTTGCCTGTGGCCTATAAGGTGATGACTTGTGGTGCTCTATCCCATACTTCTGTAGCATTTCCTTTGTTTCTCATTGGAACTGGACTCCATTATCTGTGACCACATGATGCGGCATTCCATATCGGCATATGAGATTTCGGGATATGAACTTTGCCATCTGCTTTGCTGTAACATTACAGAATGACTCGGCTTCCACCCATTTCGAAAAGTAGTCTACTGCCACTACTATGAAGCGATGTCCATTCGATGCGTTCGGTCGAATTTCTCCGATCATGTCAATTCCCCATGCTGAGAAAGGCCACGGCTTTGACAGCCCATGCAACTCTGTGTGCGGCAGATGGTTTAAGTTACCGTGTGCTTGGCAATTATGACAATGCTTTACCAGCTTCGCGCAGTCAGCTTCCATGGTCGACCAGTAAAAGCCTTGTCTTACTATCTTGCGAGACAGATTCAATCCATTCATGTGCGGTCCACATACTCCGACGTGTAATTCTTCCATTGCCTTCTGAGCCTATTCTTTTCTTAAACATTTCAGCTGAATGCCATTCGCCTGTCTCTTATACAATTATCCCTTCAAACTCACATATTGAGAAGCTAACTTCTGGATGGCTATCATGTCTTTTCTGCTTGCAACTTCCAAGAATTCCCCATGTTCCAGATATCTCTGAATGTCGTGATACCAAGGTTTTCCGTCGTCGACCTCTACTTCTAATATCATTTCTATCTCGTAGACAGGTTGCTTGCTGTCGTCAACACTAGAGGTTTCATCACCAACTTCTCCGGATTTTCCCAAGTTGCGGCAAGTGTAGCCAATGTGTCTGCCATTTGGTTCTCTTCTCGCGGCAAGTGCTGGAACTTACAATCGGGGAGGGCCTGTGCCAGACTCCTGAGGTGGAACAGGTAAGGTTTCAACCATTCTTCCTTCAATTCCCATTCTCATTGCAGTTGTCAGACTACTGACATCGAGTCTCCATAGACTTCCATGCTCTTAGCTTTCAAGGCTATCAATGCCGTCAATCCGAAGGCGCATGCTTCATACTCAGCCATATTGTTGGTTATTCTGAACGTCAACCTCTTGGACATAGGCAGGGTTTCTCCTTCAGGGGTTACTATCACAATTCCGATTCCGGCTCCTTTGCAGTTCACTGCTCCGTCGAAGTACATCTTCCATCCTTGGACTATTATAGCTTGGATTTCCTCGTCCGGGAACTCAAACTTGTATTGATCTCATTCTATAGGTTGTAATTCCAGGAAATCTACGACGGCTCGCCCTTTGATTACTTTAGAGGTGAGATACTCAACATCGAACTCTGTCAGTAACACCAACCATCTGCCTAATTTCCCAACTAGCGAAGGCACTGAATGCAGATACTTCAAAGGATTCTCTTTTGCTACTACCTGGATCTTGTAAGATTGGAAGTAATGACACAAATTTCTGGACGCCCACACTACTACCAAACAGATCTTCTCTACTTCTTGATAACGGGCTTCGTACGAAAGCATATTCTTACTGAGGTAGTGTTGGATAATTATGACCCATAGCATCACTATTTGTACAGAACATGGTGTTGTTGTACAAATTAACTATGTGACAAAGGAAATTGCTCTTTTATCATTTGTAATTAGATTACCGGGATATATAAATGATAAAAGTCCATATGATTAGTTCCGGATTGATAAGATATGAGACAGTAACAATCCATGAAGGTTTAATCATTAAAACATCCATAGTCGTAGTATTATCGAGATTAGACATCGATAATGCGGAATAGACTAGTATTGCACTTGTGCGTGTTATGGGAGCATAACAACATAGTTCTAATATATTTAAGTATTGGATACTTATGCAGGTGTGATAAGAGGTTGTGTTTACCGATGGTACGGAAACAGCTTCGCTCTGGATAGACCCCTCGGAATTCCATTGGTAGTATGACTATGTGTCTATGGAAGTCTGAATCAGGGTAGATGTATTTGGTCTTAACCTGAGACTTGCATCGCTAATACTTGCGTATATCAATTTACTTTGGTTTTGGTCGTCCAGGGCTTTAACAGGTTCTGTGTACGCCTCTTCTGGGTATATTGAGAATCGTAGTGTATTAGGTGTGATGTCAAGATGGAAGTATCACTTCAGTCATATGGAGATGATGGTCACGTAGGATACAGAAATGGTGCTCTTATATGCTGCAGCTATCGGGATAATATGACTAGGTCATGTTTATCTGATTATAGAGACTAGTTACCAGAGATCTGATATGTGATTCGTACGGGGCAGACACAATTCCAGCCCCAGGCCTAGCACGTGACATCCGATACTGGATCACAATACACAATACTATGTATACTACTCCAGATACATATTACATATTCCTTTAAGAATATTTCTGGAGAATTGGGTAGGCACAATGCTTTGTTAGAAGCCAACCATGTCTTGTAAATCGGTAAAAACGTAGTACTAGGTACGTACGTGTTCGGATAGTCCGACGATCGGATTTACTGCCAATATATTCGGGGATCTCATGGGTCGCTTCCCGAAGATTCACCGATGACGTATGACTCACACATAATTAATCTAGAATTAATTATAAGAGAGAGAAAATTAATCTAGGATTAATTACAGAGATATTTTATCTAGGATAATATATTAATTAAAGAGAGAGAGCGATTAATTTGGAATTAATCGATAATTGATGTATTCGATATATTAAGCGAAATTAGATTTCGACGGAGAATTAAAATTAGATTTTAATACGGGCTAAAGAATTGATTTAGAATTAATTCGCGAGTGATGTGAATAGTAATTTTTCTAGGCATAATTATTTAATTAAATTTGATTTAATTACGTTACAATGGAAAATTCGTTAATTCGGAATTAGCGAACCCAAGCCCGGGATGTGTTACGGGCCCACTCGTATTTTGAATCAAGTGGGGCCCACAAGTCACATCACAAGTCAAATCACAAGTCAAATCACTAGTCAACTTTTTCCAACCTTTTGGTTGATGTGAGTTGTTGGAGATTGCTTGTTTATTACACAAGGTTGACTTGTGAAAGACTTGTACCAACCTTTTTTGAAAAATTTGGAAATGGTATTTGTTTTAGGAAAACAAATACACAACACATAACAACACAACTTCATTCTCTCTCTCCCTCCAACTCACGACAAAGTGCCATTTTCTCTCTTATTTTCCTTCCATGCCGAGAGCAACAAAGAGACTCAAAGGGGAATTTTGTTGCAATTTTCTCCATTGTTAGCACATCAAAGGGTCATTCAAAGGTGATAGGGAAACAAACCCTTGAGCATGGAATCATTCACAAAGCTTGGAGCTTGAAGATCCAACAAGGGGACCTTGGCCGAAACATACAAAGTATAGAAGCTTGGAGCAGAAATGTTTGTTGTCATCGCATCCAAAAGCCGATCAAAGTGAGTATTTTCGTAACTTTACTTTGTTGTATTCGCACTTTTCATCGCTTAATATGATCTTGGTTTGACCTAGAAAACCCAACAATAGTATCAGAGCCTTGTTTAAGCATGAAATTGATTTAGGGTAAAATTTGGGCAAAATTGATTTGAGCATGATTTGATGAAATTGATTGTTTGATTATGCTTGAATGATGATAACTTGGAGTTATATGTGATCAATTTGATGAAAATTGAATTGGATTAATTTTTCCCCAATTTTTTGGCTTGGCCGAAACTGTAGTATGCCCTAAAGTCATGGTGGTTTTTGTTTTTTGATCATTGGATGAATTGAAAGACTTGGGATAAATTGATTTAGGATTTAATTGGATTAAAATCGAAATCGGATTTAAAATCCCCAATTGTCGTGACCTATATAGCATGGAAATGAATTAATTTTTTGATTCAATAATGTTGGACATATGTTGATGATGATAAACATGATTAATTATGTAAATTGGTATTTTGGAAATGTTAATTTGACTAATTAATTATGGTTAATACACTTTAAATAATTTAATTGTGATATTTGGAATATTGTGATTAAATTGGTTGGGCTAAATTTGGAATTGGGCTAATAAAGTTGTATTTGGGCTTAATGGGCTTGGTTGGGCCAAGTTTGGTTTAGGTTAATTTGTTGGATCCAATTGGGCCTAAAACCATTTCCATAAAGTCCAAATATGATTAATTGGGCCTTTATAATTTTAATTGGGCCTAATGGGCCTAAATTGATTTTTTGGCAAATGGTGATTCCTTATTGGGCTTTGGTTGCCAAAGTCCATGCCTTATAAATTAATTGAAAGCCCATTGGACTTTAATTAAATTGACATTGGATGTTAATTGGGCTTTGAGACCCGTAATGATTAGATTTAGAATATAAGTCGCAAAGGCTCATTAATAATGTGTAATTATTTAATTTGGAATTAAATATAGAATTAGTATTGAATACAAATTAAATTGGATTTAATATTGTAGTTTGATATAATTCAAGAATTCGTACTTTAAGTACTTATTCTTAAAACGAGTTTGACTCGCGCAAATCAAATCGTTTTTTGAACATTGGATGGTCATTAATTTCAAATTAATTAATTGGATTAGATTGATTGATAACATGCTTTGTGTGAATACATGGATGTGATGTATGAATAATGTATATTAGATGGGTGAGGGCAATTTTGGAAATTATTGTAATAAATTTAGAATTTATTAAATTGGACCTGCGTGTCCAGCCTATTACCTCTTGATTCTTTGTATTTCTCTTCTCACGTATTCCCCTTAATGTAAATGAGGTTTCTTAGAAGTGTTATGTAATTGGGTAGAAGTAAGATTTGTGCTAGCGGAGAGAGGAAAAGGAGAGATTTGTTCTAGGAACAAAATGTTTTAAATATCCATCTGCATATCATTATTAATTTATTTACCGCGCCTTATTTGCTTTTAGAATGCATGCTTAAGGGTGTATGATGAGACCTAATCAAAGATAATTATTGGTTGCAAATTACGCGAAAAACCCTCAATAAATAATAAGCGTTTTTCCTTCCATTGAATGATTCATTCTCAAGATCCAAGATTAACACTGGTTTGTTGGCCAAAGTCAAGACCTTTGTCCATCGCGGATGTGTTTGAATCATGAAGGCTTTGTTCCATATCGCATGTCTTGTCCAAGTTGTGATTTGTTGGCCAAAGTCAAGATCACTTCTTGTCCATCGACATCGATTACGAAGCTTTCCAAGGTCAATGGGTCTCGCTTAACTGGAATCATTAAGTTTATTGTGCCAAAGCCAAGGCTTAATTGATTCAGAGGAAACATGTTAGGCAATATATTGGATATATTGGCATATATAAGATATATGTTTCGGATTTGGATGTCCACCTACTGGATCTAGGAATTGGATGAGATCCAATTGATCTTAGAGATCTACATTGTTAAATATCATACAACTTGTTGGCCAAAGTCAAGGTTGTGTGTTATTTAACGGGATCCTAGCCCACTACGAAACAAGGTTTCCCGAGTACTCAATAGAGGGTTAGAGGCTCGCTGAAAAATAGTGGGAGGCAAGTATTAAATTTGCAATTTCATTTAGATACTTGCCAATACGCGCTCATTTCATTTTTTCGTCATTACAAATATATATTAGTTGGACTAATATTTAATCGTTGTTTAATTAAACAGTTGGACTGTATTCAAACTATTCATTTATAGTTGATTGTATAATTAGATTATAGTAATCAATATATTTGAATTTAACCAATCAAATTATAGTTGATTATATAGTTAGACTATAGTAATCATTATATTCAATAGTACCTAAAATCGTCGATTGGATAGTTGGACTATAGCAATCAAGATAACTGAAAGATTAGTGTTTAAAACATAATCCTGGGAGAAAATGTCATTAAACGGCTTTAATTTTTAGATTGGGAATAAAACCTCAGGATAGTCCTGGAAACTGAGAAGTTACTCTATTTGATAGAGCAACTTCTTGGGCCTAAGCTCGAAGTTGAGCAAATAGTAGAACATGATCTTTGGAAGATTCATATAATGATAACTTTAGTGCTCAATCCTTTATGCTAGATGCAATGACACTTTAATTTCGTTGTCAAAATTAAGGATTAGATCCTTGTACCATGATGTTGAAATTAAAGATCTTCATAGATCTATTCTTAGATATTAGAAGTACAAATTGCAAAAGGAAGCTCTTTCGCTCGTGTATGTCAGAGGGTACATCTGTCGAGCACTAGGTGTCGCAGATGATTGCTGACATCGATCAGCTAGGTTAGCTGGGCATTACCTACGTAGCCGAGACTACCAAAGATTTGATCTTATAGTCTCTACCCAAAAGCTGGGCAGGTTCATTGTGACCCAAGAGTAAACTCTTAGAGAGATGATGGCTATGCTCTAGGAGGCAGAGCCAGAGCTTCTAAAAGGGGCAAAGGCAAAATCTTTACAGTCTTCTGGAAGACCAAGGACATATCCCAAGATGCTGCCTAAACTGTGGCAAATGAGATTACAGAAGCGTGACTGCCATATGGACAAGGCAGACATGAAGGAAGTGAAGGCGGGGCAAGGCTTCGACTTCAAGTATGTTTGTCATAAACATGTTCGCTACTAGTTTCAAAATTGGATTTTTGATACTAGATGTGGTACATAAATATATGTACTAATGTGCGGAATCTGCTGATTAGCAGGATTCTGACTTCAGTTGAGATTGATCTGCAAGTTAGAAACGGGACGAGAGTCGCTGTTTTAACCGTAGAACCTAAGTTTAGGAACTACCCTTCAGGTATGTACTTAAATTAGGAAACTGTTAAAATGTACCTAGTTTGATTAGAAACATTATCTCTATATTAGAGTTTAATCCGTTGCGGATATACCTTTATATTCTAGAACACTAAAGTGTTTTATTTTATAAAGATGATATTGAAATAAACACATTAGATGTGAATAACAATATTATATTTTGAATATAAATGAATCTCGAACGTATAACATGACAAACAAATAGCTCAAACTGAATTAATCAGATGGGACTTATTTGTGGCATTGTTGTCTGGGACACATTAAACAAGACTCGTATATCCACACTTTTAAAGAGTGGGTACTAGGAAAGATTTGATTCTAATCAAATGAATGTCTATGAATCTAGTTAATAGGCAAAATGCCTAAGACACCTTTTACTTGGTAAAAGTGTAAGTGCCACCGATCTGTAAGCCCTCGTTCATAGTGACGTAGGTGGGCCCATATCTAGCTAGGCTGGAGGTGGATGTGAACACTTCGTAACCTTTACGGATGTGGCATCGCGTTATGGTTATGTGTTTCTTTTGAAACACGAATCGTAAACTTTTGATAAATTCAAAGAGTTTCGACACAAAGTAGACAGACAGATCGGCTAAAGTATTAAACCGTCACGGTTAGACCATTGTGGAAAATACTTAAGAAATAAGTTTCTCAATTACTTGAAAGAGTATAGTAATTTTTCAATGTGGACTCTTCACGGAACACCTCAATTGAGCGGTGTGTCCGAACTGAGAAATCGAATTTTGTTGGACATGATAAGGTTAATCATGAGTCACTCTGAGCTACCATTTTCCTTCTAGGGATACGCATTAAATAGTGCAAAACGTATTTTGAATAAGGTTCCATGAAAATCTGTTTGACAGACTTCATATTAGATATGAACAGGAAAGAAACCGGATTTTCTCATTCCTGAAGATTTAAGAATGCTGGGCATATGTTTGGATGATACCAAACTAGAACCCAAATCTGATAAGTGCCAATTTGTAGGTTATCCTAGGGTAACCAAGGTATAGTACTTATACAAATCACAGAGAGAACAATTTAATTGTTTCTCGCCATGCGTTTTTCCTAAGAGGAATACCTATATGCAGTGGTAAGTGGGAGGAAAGTAAAACTCGATGAAAATCAGAGTAATACTGTTCAAGGCACCGATTCCTTAATGGAACAAAAAAGTTCATCAGGGATGAAACTGTACCACAATCTTCGAATACACAAGAACTGCGTAAGTCGGAGAGAGTCAGAAAACATCCTAGGAGGTATGGTTTCTGATCTCACCTCATGAAGATGTCAATCTTATTGAGGAAAACAAACTGACTACGTATGAGGAAGTGATACAAGGTATCGACTCCCTATTATGGAAAAATGCCATGATGTCCGAAATGGATTCCATGTATACCAACCAAGTTTGGAACTGGTTGATGTACCAGAAGACATTGTGCCTTTTGGTACTATATAAGTCTTCAAGGAAGACATACATGGATGGCAACATACAAATGTACAAAGCTAGGCTTGTAGCGAAAATATATCGTTATCAACATTGTGTCGATTACGACGAAACCTTTTTAACGTTGCCATGGTTAAATCTATTTGGATAATGATTGCTAATGCTGCATGTTTCATTTATGAAATGTGGCAGCTGAACGTCAAAATCGCTTTCCTTAACGGAAAAATTTTGGAGGATTTTTATAACATCCTGACGGTTTTGTCGTACTAAAACGAGCAAACAAGGTTTGCAAGTTGATTCGATCCATTTATGGATTGAAGCAAGCATCACGTTCTTGGAACTATCGTTTTGATATAATCATAATGGTGTATGATTTAATTCAAAACAAAAATGATTCTTATCTATATAAAGAGGTTAATGGGAGCGCACTGACAGTGATTGTCCCAAATAATGATGATATATCATTTCTTGGAAATGATATTCCCATAATAAAATCGGTGAAAGCTTGGCTTTCATGAAAATTCTCCGTAGAATTCTTCGGAGAAACAACTTTTATTCTAGGAATAAGGATCTACTTGGATAGATCTAAAAGTTGTTGACACTCTCCGAGAACTTGTACATTGAAACATATGTACGCGACCTGGTGTCTCATATGCTTTGAGCATATGGAGTCACAATCAGGCCAATCCAAGTGATGGTCACTGGATTGATGTTAAGAATATCCTTAAGTATCTTAGATGAACTAAGGATGTTGTCTTATACTATGGAGAATGAGAACTTGAAGTGACTGGGTTCACCGTTGCAAGTTTCCTAACCGATATAAAAATGACTATAAGTCATATAAAGATACTATATAGTTTGAATAACGGAACAATGAGTTGGAAATTTTCCAAGCAAGATACTGTTGCGGCATAAACAACAAAAGCGGAATATTGCTGCAGCTGAGGCAGCAATAGAAGCACTTTGGATCTTAATAATCCTAATTAGATTAGGAGTAATTATGTGAGCAGCTGAGCTAGGTTACAGCACAGGCTAAAGAATTAATTGTCTCATCAACGATCCAAGTATATACTTCAACTATTCATCTGATTCATTCGGATCATACATCGTGGCGATGTGATGATCGAATAAATCGCATCAGATGATAATTTTGCAAATCCGCTGACGAAAGCAGTTTCTCAGCATAAGTTTGAGCGAACCGTACATAGTTCAAGTGTAGGACACTTGAGTGATTGGTTATAGGCCAAGTGGGAGATTGTTGGACAATTATGACCCATAGCATCACTATTTGTACAGAACATGGTGTTATTGTACAAATTAACTATGTGACAAAGGAAATTGCTCTTTTATCATTTGTAATTAGATTACGGGATATATAAATGATAAAAGTCCATATGATTAGTTTCGGATCTATAAGATATGAGACAAGTATCAATCCATGAAGGTTTAATCATTAAAACATCCCTAGTCGTAGTATTATCGAGATTGGACATCGATAATGCGGAATAGACTAGTATTGCACTTGTGCGTGTTATGGGAGCATAACAGCATAGTTCTAATATATTTAAGTATTGATACTTATGCAAGTGTGATAAGAGGGAGAGCGATTAATTTGGAATTAATCGATAAATTGATATATTGATATATTAAGCGAAATTAGATTTCAACGCGGAATTAAAATTAGATTTTAATTCGGGCTAACGAATTGATTTAGAATTAATTCGCGAGCGATGTGAATAGTAATTTTGCTAGGCATAATTATTTAATTAAATTTGATTTAATTACGTTGCAACGGAAAATTCGTTAATTCGGAATTAGCGAACCCAAGCCCGAGATGTGTTACGGGCCCACTCGCATTTTGAATCAAGTGGGGCCCACAAGTCACATCACAAGTCAAATCACTAGTCAACCTTTTCCAACTTTTGGTTGATGTGAGTTGTTGGAGATTGCTGTTTATTAAACAAGCTTGACTGTGAAAGAATTGTACCACCTTTTTGAAAAATTTGGAAATGGTATTTGTTTTAGGAAAACAAATACACAACACACAACAACACAACTTCATTCTCTCTCTCCCTCCAACTCACGACAAAGTGCCATTTTCTCTCTTATTTTCCTTCCATGCCGAGAGCAACAAGGAGACTCAAAGGGGAATTTTGTTGCAATTTTCTCCATTGCTAGCACATCAAAGGGTCATTCAAAGGTGATAGGGAAACAAACCCTTGAGCATGGAATCATTCACAAAGCTTGGAGCTTGAAGATCCAACAAGGGGACCTTGGCCGAAACATACAAAGAAGAGAAGCTTGGAGCAGAAATTTTTGTTGTCATCGCATCCAAAAGCCGATCAAAGTGAGTATTTCTGCAACTTTACTTTGTTGTATTCGCACTTTTCATCGCTTAATATTATCTTGGTTTGACCTAGAAAACCCAACAGGTAGTAGACTGCATGCTCTACCCCGGTCTCATCTGCTTGTACCATCATCGCCCCCAGTGCTTCGGGTTTTATGGACAAATATAGTACCAAGGGTTTGACCAGTCTTGGAGGTTTCAAGACAGGAGGTTTCACCAAATATTCTCTGATCTTGTCGAATGCTTCTTGGCATTGCTAATTCCATTTCACCGGCTGGTCATTCTTCAGCAACTTGAAGATAGGCTCGCATACTGACGTCAACTTAGTGATGAACCGACTGATGTACTGAATTTTCCCAAGGAATGCTCTAACTTCTTTCTCTGTCTTTGGTGTAGGCATTTCAGTAATTGCCTTGATCATCTCAAGGTCTACTTCTATTCCTCCCATTCCGACCGTGTGTCCCAGCAGCTTGCCTGACGTTACCCCAAACACACACTTCTTGGGATTTAGCCGTAAGTTATATTTGTCGACTCGTTCAAAGAACTTCTATAGTGCTTCTATATGTCCGCTTCTTGTCTCTGATTTCACCATCATGTCATCCACATATACTTCAATTTCCTTATGCATCAAATCATGGAATAACGTAGTGGCCATCCGCTGGTAAGTGGCTCCTGCATTCTTAAGCCCAAACGCCATCACCTTGTAGCAATACGTACCCTATTCAGTAACAAAGACAGTCTTATGATTGTCCTCTTCGGCCATAAGAACCTGATTATATCCTAAGAACCCATCCGCGAAAGAGTACATGGCAGATAAAGCCGCACTATCAACCAATACATCTATATGGGGTAGAGGAAAATCATCATTCGGGAAAGCTTTGTTGAGGTCTCTGTAATCCACGCACATTCTGACCTTTCCATCATTCTTCGGCACTGGCACAATATTTGCCAACCACTCAGGGTATTTCACCACTTCTAGAAATCCCACATTTATCTGTTTCTTGACTTCTTCTCTGACCTTCTCGGCCCACTCAGGTCTCATTCTTCAAAGTTTCTGCTTTACCGGCTTCATATTAGGATAAGACGATATCACGTGCTGGGCGATGTTTCTTTCTACCGTGGGCATGTCCTCATAGGACCAAACGAATACTTTGGCATATTTGACCAATATCTCTTCTAATTTATTCCGTTCTTCAGAGGTAACCTCACTCGCAATTAAGACTTCCTTGGGGCTTTCAAGCGTACCAAGGTTGAATGCGTTTTCTTTGGTTGAGTTGATGTCAAATATACTCAAGTCATGCAAATTGAAAGGGAGAGACTCAGACAAGTAAGCGAAATGAATGTCTTTATTGCTAGCAGATGCAGGAATACATTCGAATAAATCAGAGAGATAAACATCTTCATCCTCCGCAGATGCTTCATCCCCCACAGCCAGGTCTTCCTCGATTTCCTAATTCTCCTCGAGGGTCAGGCTCTCCAGCTTCATCAACTCTTCCTCCCACTTCTCTTCCTCTTTTGCAACTTCTACTGTCAACAGTTTCTCACCAAACACATCTTGGAAGATCTCAAACCCCGGTACCATAACCCCATTAACTTCCACTAGTTCGGGCTCTCCTTGATACCCTGTAGCCTTCACAAAGCATTCCATCAGCTTCAACCATTTCTTCTTAGCCTTCAGCTTATCCTCCTTAGACTTGTATCCCAAACCCCTCCGGGTGGTCTGCCCCTTGAAGTCGGGCAATGCTCCTCCGAAACCCGAACCTGTACATGGCTCGAACTTCATTTTCTCCATGATCCTAGCTACCTTAGGATCTACCCATTCCTCAAAGGTTGCCGAAACTTGGAACCTCGTGAAAGGTTGTATTTCCAAAGCGGCCACAACATTGTCTACCTCAGCTCGGATGGTGACAATCTCTCCCCTGTATGAAAACTTAATAACTAGATGCATAGTGGAGGGCACGCCCCCAAGCTTGTGAAACCATGACCTTCCCAACAATAAAGAAAAAGTGGCCGGGATATCTAGCACTGTGAACTCAACCTCAATTGGGCCAACCTTGACTACTGCGGCAAATGTGCCCTCAACTCCTCGCTTACTGTCATCATATGCCTTGATGGTCATATTGGAGGGACTCAGATCTGTTGCCTTCATTCCCAACTTCGCCAAAATCTTCAATGGGCACACATTGATGGATGAACCATCATCCACCATTACATAGGATGTCTTCTAACCCCTCACTTCATCTCTTATGAATAAAGGCCTATTATGATTCCTTCCCTCCACCAGGAGTTCCTCCTCAGAAAAGGTTATCACCTGTGAAGCTTCTTTCTGAATCGATCCCACAAACATCGTAGGGTTGGCATCTTCTGGTATTCTTATCTTGCTCAAGGCCTCAATCATGGCCCGCCTGTGCTCTCGCGATGCACACAGCAACTCCCAAATGCTTATATGTGCTCGCTTCTTCTTCAGCTGACGCAACACTACATCTCTTTCAACATTATCCCCGTTTTCTTCTATTTCTCTGCCATCTGCCAATATTTTCTTGCCCTTTTCTGCAGTATCATTGTAGAAACGCCCACTGTGGGTCATTCCTCTCACCTCCTATTCATCACTACTGGAGAAGTCTTCCTAAAAATTCTTCCCCTGTTTTGTTTCATCCTCACTATTGCTATCCCAAAGCCCAGGCAAAAGGCTTGGTGGTTAAAGGACTTGAGGACAAGGCTTTCAGGTAGGCCAGAGCTTATCATATAGGTAGATGGTGGGACAAAGTGATAATTTGGTAGGGGTTGCATTGTGTGTTGGGCTATTCTTTCTCAGGGTCGGGTATTTTGTGGGAATCTATGAGGTATTGGATTTCGTGTCTGAGGCTAGCATAATTGTCAGTGTCATGGCTCTTCTACTGATGGTACTGACAGTAAAGGTTCAGGTAATAGTGAGATGGTGGGGGATTGGGAATGGTCTAGCTTCTAAGGGTTTAAGGAGCCCCTGTATCGCCAACTTCTCAAGCACCTTAGACAAAGGTCTACCCAGGTTAGAAAAACGCCGCTTCTGACTGCGGCTACCTCGGTAGAGACAGGCTTGGCACCTGATGGTCCTCCAACAGTCCTAATGTTCAGACTATAAAACTTCTTGTTCTCTACTTCCACTTCTTCAATGTCCATGATGGTTTCCCTCAACTATCGGAAGTCACCAATCATAGAGGTTATCCTCCTCAGTTTTCCATAGATAGAGGGCTTGGTGCCCTTGATGATCATTTTGATTTGGTCTTCCTCCGAGGGCCGAGTCTGCATTTTCAGAAACTGGCTTCTCCAGCAGTCCACATAATCTTTGAAGCTCTCTTCTTGCTTCTGCTTGGTATTCTCCAAGTCGCGAAGTGACAAGTCGATCTCAAAATCTGTTACGTACTGAGCCAGAAAGGCTTCTGCCAGTTCCCGTCAATCTTCCTTAACCCTCCTTTCAAGGCCATGGTACCACACTACGGGTGCCCCCTCAAGCGACATCCCAAACATCTTCTGAACCTGACGCTGCGACAAGCCCATAGAACTCATTATAGAAACATATTGTCGGAGATGGACCCTCGGATCCCCGTTCCCATTAAACTTGGCTATGTCAGGCATTTTGAACTGAGCCGGCAGCTGCTCCTCAAACTTCATCGCCTCATAATCCAACAAATCCTCATGCTTACCCTTCAGATTGCGGGTAACTGATTCCACCTGATCGCGGAGTTTCTGCAATTCGGTCTGAGACCCTATTATCCTTCATGCGGCATACTCAACCATGTCATCATCAAAGATGGGGACATCATCATTCAACCCGCTCGGATGGCCCTCACGCCTCTCATTCTCAGAGCCTCCCGCAGCGCGGGGCACAGCCTTATTAGTCATAGCAGTGGTCAAAGCTTAGAGTTGCTCAGTGACCTTAGTAAGATTAGCTTCCAGTTGATCCATACGAGATCTCTCATAACTGATTCGCTCATGTTCGCTAACGGCCTTTTGATGAGTCTTCCCTCTTCCCTAACCCAACGGATATCTATGATGTCTTTTAAAACCCTGATTCAGCATGTATGCGTGCGTGGCATGGAATGTGTAAGTCGGCCCATTATCATTTTAAAGCATTCAATCATACTATTGCACGGTGCAAACTTGTCCAGTTGAAAAGGCCCAACAAGTTTACACATTTACGATAACATGGCTAACCAACTTCAAATAATAAGGGGCCTAAACATAAAGTAGCCTATTGGCATTTTAGAAGCTTTTGGCCCAATTGCCACAAAGCACGGACTCGTCCCAGTTTAAATGGTCCAACATGCCCATACCTCATGACAAAAAGTCCAACTGAATCCAAATGAAAACGATCCTAAATGCAAGCATAACAGAATAGTTTCTATTGGTCCTACTGTTGGACAATTATGACCCATAGCATCACTATTTGTACAGATCATGGTGTTGTTGTACAAATTAACTATGTGACAAAGGAAATTGCTCTTTTATCATTTGTAATTAGATTACCAAGATGTATAAATGATAAAAGGTCCTTATGATTAGTTCCGGATCGAGATGATATGAGACAGTATCAATCCACGAAGGTTTATCATTAAATATCCCTAGTTAGAGTATTATCGAGATTGGACATCTATAATGCGTAAAAGACTAGTATTACACTTGTGCGCGTTGTGGGAGCATAACGGCATAGTTATCATATATTTGAGTATAGGATACTCATGCAAATGTCATAGGAGGTTGTGTTTACCGATGGTATGGGAACAACTTCGATCTGGATAGAACCCTCGAAATTCCATTGGTAGTATGACTATGTGTCTATGGAAGTCCGAATCAGGGTAGGTGTATTTGGTCTTAACCTGAGACTTGCACCGCTAATACTTGCGACAATCAATATACTTTGGTTTTGGTCATCCAAAGCTTTAACAGGTTCTGTGTACGCCTCTTCTGGGTATATTGAGAATCGTAGTGTATTAGGTGTGATGTCGAGATGGAAGTATCACTCCAGTCATAGTAGAGATGATGATCACGTAAGATACGGAACTGGTGCTCTTTTATGCTGCAGCTATCATGATAATATGACTAGGTCATGATTATCCGATTATAGAGACTAGTTACCAGAGATTCGCTTGTTAGTTTCTATAATATGTCCCAAACAAAGATTAAGCATGTGAAATACTATAAAGAATATATATATAAACATGAAGTATGGCGGAATCATACTTACAATATCTTGTGATGAAGAAGATGATCAAATGGTAGAAGCTCCAAGTTGTTGAAGATTCGGCCAAGAGGAAGAAGAAGACTTGAAGCTCCAAGCTTTTGTATTCCAAGCTCTTTGATGGTTTCCCTATCACCTCTTTGATCCCTTGCTTGTGCTAGCAAAAATGGAGAAGTAGAAGATCAAATCTTCCTTGCCCTTGTCAATGGAGTTCTCGGCAATTTGAGAGAGAAGAGAGATTTTGTGTAAAAACTTAATTGATTTGTTTTACCAAAAATCAATTTATATTTATGTTATAATTTATTAAATTAATAATAAATCTATGACATAAACCATGC
>SKCR01011999.1:0-47314 GCA_019454045.1 Zanthoxylum bungeanum
CTAATTTGGAGGACTCGTTGTTTATTCCTGTCATCAAGCGATAAGAGCCTAAGAGGCTTGGGTTTTTAAGAGAGTTCGCTCTGCCCTCCCTCTGGGGAATCTACAACGGGAAATCCATTTGACAGTCAGTCACGCACCACAACTCGTTGGCACGTACCGTAAGGTATAAAAAGGGTGCGCTCACTTGGTTGCTCGAACCCTTGAGTGGGGAGACCTAGTTGTGGGCAATCCTTCGCCAGTGAAAGTCTTTGTCTATACTCCCGCAAACCCACACGTAGATCGGAGTTATATGACCTATAGCAACTATTTCTTGTGCTTATGGACCATCCTCATTTGGATGCAGTTGGACTTCTTGTCAGAAATGCGAGCTTGTTGGGTCATTTAAACTGGGACGAGTTCATATCCTATGACAATTGGGCCAAAAGCTTCTGAAATGTCGATGGGCAGCTCTATAGAAATTATTGCTTTATGCTTGAATTATCTCTCTATGCTTGTATTTGGCGACCATCCTCATTTGGATGCAGTTGGACTTCTTGTCAGAAATGCGAACTTGTTGGGCCATTTAAACTGGGACGAGTTCGTATCCTATGACAATTGGGCCAAAAGTTTCTAAAATGCCAATAGGCCATCCTGTGTTTGGGCCCCTTATCATTTGAAGTTGTTTAACCATGTTGTCGCAAAGGTGTAAACCTGTTGGGCCTTTTCAACTAGGACAAGTTTCCACCCCACAATAGTAAGATTAAATGCTTCAAAATGGTAGTGGGCCGACTTATATATTCCATACATCGCACGTATCTCATGCATCTCATGCATACACACATCATGTTAACTCTCTTGTGTCTTAAGAGCCATCATAGATATCCGTTGGGTTAGGGAAAATGGAAGACTTGTTAAAAGGCCAATAGCAAACATGAGCGAATCAGAGAATGAGGTATCTCGTATGGATCAGTTTGAGAACAGTCTCACCAAGATTATTGAACAGTTACAAGCCCTGACTACTGCTATGGAAAATATGGCCGTGCCCCGTGCTGGGGGAAATTCTGAGAATGTGAGGCGTGAGGAGCCTCCGAATGGGTTGGGGGATGACATCCCCACTTTTGATGATGACATGGCTAAATATGCGACGGGAAGAATGATTGGGTCTCAGGCAGAATTACAGAAGCTACGGGATCAGGTAGAGTCGGTTACCCGTAAGATGAGGGGCAAACATGAAGACCTGCTAGATTATGAGGCAATGACCTTTGAAGAACAGCTGCCGGCTCAGTTCAAAATGCCTGATATGGCCAAGTTCACTGGGAATGGGGACCCGATAGTCCATCTCCGACAATATGTGTTAGTTATGAGTTCAGTGGGCCTGTCACAGCGCCAAGTTCAGAAAATATTTGGGATAACACTTAAAGGGGCGCCAGTAGTGTGGTATCATAGCCTCGAGAGGAAGGTCAAGGAAGATTGGAGGGAATTGGCAGATGCATTTCTGAAACAGTATGTTACAGACTTGGAGATTGATTTGTCACTCCGCGATTTGGAGAATACCAAGCAGAAGCCGGAGGAGAGCTTCAAGGAGTATGTAGATCGCTGGAGGAGCCAGCTTCTGAAGATGCAGACTCGGCCTTCGGAGAATGACCAGATCAAAATGATCATCAAGGGCACCAAGCCCTCCATTTATGGCAAGTTAAGAAGGATGACCTCCATGATTGCAGATTTCTGACAGCTGAGGAAGACTGTCATGGACATCGAAGAATAAGAAGAATTGGAGAATATAAAGTTCTATGGCCAGAATAGAAGGACTTTTGGGGGACATTCTGAGACCAAGCCCACTACTACCGAGGTTGCTGCCATCAGGAACCGGCATTTCTCTAACCTGGGGAAGCCTTTATCTAAGGTGTTTGAGAAGCTGAAGGCGCAAGGACTCCTAAAACCCTTAGAGCCTAAACCACTTCTAGATCTTATACCACCCAACCTTGACCTAAGCCTGTATTTTCACTTCCATCAGAGGAGAGGCCATGAAACTGACAGCTGCACCCGCCTTAGGCATGAAATCCAAAACCTCATTGATGCCAATAAAATACCCGATCCTGAGAAAGAACAACCCAACACACACCAGAATCATCTACCAAACTACCACTTCGTTCCACCACCCACCTACATGATCAACTCCGGCCTACCCAAAAGCTTTGTCCTCCAACCCTCAACCACCCAGTTTCTTTCATGGGGATAGGGAACGACAGCAGTGGAGAACCATAGGACGAGGAAGAAGGTAATGCTGCGAATGATGAAGTTGTTCCTCCTAGTTTATTTGATCTTGCATTTTCAAAGACATTGAGTTTATCTACTTGTTCAAACCTTTTCTTAATTATAATAAAGACGTTCATTTCGCTTACTTGCCTGAGTCTCTTCCTTTCAACCTGCAACATGAGTATATTTGGCAAAAGTATTCAACCCTGGTACTATGATACACAACGATATTTAGAACACGGGGAATCCTCGAAAGAAGCAAGAAGAAAGACAGAATAACCATTCAGAAATTGGGAAATGAGGCAGTGAGACTGTCAGATTTAGAAGGGAATGAGTTCACCGAGCCGATCAACGTAGACAGATTGAAGCAGTATTTTGCCTGAAGAAGAGAAAACCGAGCAGTCACCAAGAGAAGACCTAACCCAACGGAATAAGAAATTCATTCATGCATGCATGCATACACGTAACATATTTGCATTCTTTTGTGTTTGTCCTGTTTTGTAATAATAGGTTTCAAAGAATAAAAAGAGAAAGCAGCAAAAGCAAGCCAACCAGAGGCAACACCCGTACAGTGTCATCAGTTTTGAGGATGGAGCATGGGTTGAGGCCCACATCAGTATCAGTTTAGTGCAAGGCCCACATCAGTATCATTTTAGGGTAAGGCCCACATCAGTATCAGTTTGGGGGCAAAGCCCCACATCACTGTCAGTTTAGGGCGAGGCCCACATTAGTATCAGTTTGGGCCGAGGCCCACATCAGTATCAGTTTTGGGGATGAGTCCCGGGGGCGAGGCCCACATCAGCATTTTCAGTATCAGTTTTGGGGATGAGTCCCGGGGGCGAGGCCCACATCAGTATCAGCATCAGTTTTGGGGTGAGTCCCTGGGGCGAGGCCCACATCAGCACTGTCAGTATCAGTTTTGGGGATGAGTCTCGGGGGTGAGACCCACATCAGTATCAGCATCAGTTTTGAGGATGAGTCCCTGGGCCGAGATCCACATCAGCATTGTCAGTATCAGTTTTGGGGATGAGTCCCTGGGGCGAGGCCCACATCAGCATCGTCAGTATCAGTTTTGGGGATGAGTCCCAAGGTCGAGGCCCACATTAGCATCAGTTTTGGGGATGAGTCCCAGGGTCGAGGCCCACACAGCATCAGTTTTGGGGATGAGTCCCGGGGGCGAGGCCCACATCAGCATCAGTTTTGGGGATGCGTCCCAGGGTCGAGGCCCACACGTAAGGCCCACACGTCATTAAACGCCGAAAATGGCACTCCGAAAATGGAGCATGGTTCGGAAATGGACCATTATCACATCAGACGCCGAAAATGACACTCCGAAAATGAAGCACGGTTCGGAAATGGACCAAGGAAGGCCTAACCCATCGAAATAGGAAACATATCCATGCATAGATGCATAAATATCACATACATGTAATTTTTGTTCGCAGGTTTGTAGCGGCAAAGACCATCTCATCAACTAACGGTTCAAAAATGAGCACGTTCTCGCACAGCATGGTCGGAAATGGACCAAAACAAGTACCAGAAATGGCGCTCCAAAATAGAGCACACACAACAAATACCGGAAATGGGGCTCCAAGATGGAGCACACACAACAAATGCCGGAAATGGCGCTCCAAAATGGAGCACAGACAACAAATGCCAGAAATGGCACTCCAAAATGGAGCACACACGATAGATACCGGAAATGGCGCTTCAAAATGGAGCACACACCACAAATGTCGGAAATGGCGCTCCAAAATGGAGCACACACAACAGATGACGAAAATGACGGTCCAAAAATGGAGCACAGTTCGAAAATGGACCACTAGATCAACTCAGTTCGAAGCAGCAGGCAAGTCAGGTGGCAGTTGGCGAGCCATGTAAGTAAAAATGAATTGCATAACTTTGATAGGATTTTCATTATCACACACTGCACAAGTCCCATCAAAGTGGGGGCGACTGTAGGCACTGCATTTTTGCATATAAGTCTCGATGATGAGTCTCGTATGGAGGCACTACTCTTTAGGTTGCGGAAGTCGCGGGAAGCGAATGTCGGAAGGGGAAATTCAGAATAAGTATGTCATCATATTCAATTCACATGTTCACTGCTTTCGTTCGTGTTGCGTTCGTGAACACGTTCGAACGTCAAGCAGATTACGGGCAATTCGTGTAGCGTTCGAATCGGGGTTCGAACGGTGTCGGTACTTCTGGTTTTGTTGCTAGCCTCACGCCCAAGCCGATTTAGCCCACCAAAACCCACCCAAAAATAATTAAAACATTTAAAAATGTCACAAATTAAAATAATATCCTTTCTAAATAAATAAATCACATCCCAATTTAAATAATTCACAAACCTAAATGAAAACAAATCAAATATATGATCTTCCTTATTAAGCCAATCATGTCCCCAATTAACTAGATATTTTCTTGTCATGCACTAATTAGGATATCCCCCCCCCCCCATAATTACTTGATCCATTCCTATTCAGACCTTAGAAACCCTAGCCTTTGCCTATAAAAGAAACACAAATCCAACCTTAAAACCCCTAGCACATACATACAAATCACAAGAAATCCTGCAAAGCATTAGCACCCTTGCCTACCTAGTTCACACGCCCAAGACGAAAAAGAAGCAAAAAGAAAACAAATAATTTTCTCTATACCCTACTCCACCATCACCGAAAACACTCCATTTTACATCACCGAAACAGTCCCCAAATTGCAGCCCTCCATTCTCAGAAAATCATCCCTGAAACTGTACTGCAGTGACCGAATATATACACCCCCAAACAGCAGCCCAAACACCCAAAAATAGTCCCTTATTTACCGAAAACTAGTAAGCCAATACTGTGACTAGGAATACAACGGAAACAACAGCAAAACAGAGGAAACGACAGCTCAAAATAGTGAAGCAGCGAACGTGAGCAGTGGACTAGTGAACCGAAGGAGTTGCGGAGCATCAACCCTTTCGACGGCCGTGTAATGCACTTTCGAGAGACAACCTAAGAGGTTAGACCTGAGGGCACTTTTCCTATTTACTTTCATTCATCTTTTAATTGTTTTATTTATTTCCTTCGCATAAGAGTCGTTTGTGGATGCATGTTGTGGCCTTTGAATGGATAGGAAAATGTGTCGTCTCTTGTGGTATATAGGATGAAAACCCAGACATAAATTCCGTAGCTGAATCTGAATGGATGGTAGTGCGGTCTGTACTTGGGAAATAACTCCACGTACCACTTGAGCAAACAGCACATGTTTTACTTTGCTTTTGTATCCTGTTCATTTTTTATTCGCATTTTATCATTTCGCCATTTACTTTACGTACGTTGTATGTTTATGTGTTGATGATATAGTGCGCATGGGCTTAGTATGTTAGTCTAAAGGTTCTCAATTTGAGGGGAGAAAAGTCCAAAAGGCTACCTTTACGACAATACTTTACCGCGCCGGACGAAGTGTGTTTGATTGAATGTGAGATATGTTTAATCGGACATACGGAGTTCCACATCATTGTCTTATTCATTTGCATGCATAGTAATACAATGCGCATGGGCTAACTAGGGTGGATTAAAGGTCCTCTATTCGAGGGAAAATGCCTAAAAGGCTACCTTTACCACGATATTTTACCGCGCCTTTTATTACGTCATTGACCTTTTGCATATCATTGCTCTATTTACTCATGTATTGCATTCTAGTGCGCATGGGCTAACTAGGGTGGAATAAAGGTCCTCTATTCGAGGGAAAATGTCTAGAGGCTACTTTTACCACGATGTTTTGCCGCGCCGGACGAGGTATACTCGATTGAATGGGAATGAGATCAATCGGGCACACGGGGTCCTACATTGTGCATCTATGTATGTGTTTGCATCATCTATCATGCATCAGGTCATGTCTCGTTCGAACACTTTCTCGAACGCTAAACGAACGCAAACCTTCTGTTTCCCGTTCGAACGCGCTTACGAATGCTACTCGAACGTGCATGCATTTTGATTCATCAGGTATTGTCCCGTTCGAACGCATTCTCAAACGCTATACGAACGCGAACCTTATGTTTACCGTTCGAACGCGTTTACGAACGCTACTCGAACGCGCATGTGTTTTGTTTCATCAGGTCTTGTCCCGTTCGAACGCGTCATCAAACGCTTTACGAACGTGAACCTTCTGTTTACCGTTCGAACTCGTTTTCAAACGCTACACGAACGCACATACACTGAACTGGTTCATTTTCATCACATTTCATGCATGATTGCTTCTTGGGTGATTTCTCTTGTATTATATAATTAACCATGTCATTCCATTATTGACACTTTTTCTGTTATCATCCATTTGTATTCCTGCATTCATCTATTTGATGTGTTCGCAAGACTGTGTTCAAGCATGATTAGGTTGTTAGTATATTACTTGGTTCTTAAGCATGATTTAGTTATCTTCTTTCGCAGTAGGCATTCAATTTACGTTTATGTTTAGGTTGTTATTTATTTTTCATGTTTGATAATTCAACATGTTCATGAGATTATTGTATGTTTGCCGTTATGATGATTAATTATACATGCGAACTTAGGAGTAAATTACCCTTGGAAATATATGTTGCTAGATTCGATTAAATTATTGCACAAATCATATCATTACAAGTGGCATAAGTAAGGGACCATTCCGAACCCAACGGTTTGAGCTCTTCCCTTGCGAGGGGTGAATATGGCCTTAAATCATTTTCCTGGTTCACATCGGGTGGCAACTCCATGTAATTTCTCTGATTTAGTCCTCCGCGGGCTACTCCGTACTCCTAACCGGGCCGCGAGCCCGGAACAGCGTCGTCCAACATATGTGTCCTACACTTGTTTGCGATCTAGTAAATCCATGGCCGTGGTATAACTTCGGAAATCAGTTATGAGTGTTATTTGGAGATTGTAAATTGAAAGTCAACTATATTATACCGAAAGGATTTGATGTTTTTATCTGTATCCTAGTTTAATATGGATAGCCTGTGACGGAAGGATTATACGTGTGCAATGACCTCGACTTGCATAGTTTAGCGAGATTATCCGTGGTCGTCATAATTCATGAGTGGGTGAATTATGGACACGAAATTGGATTTCGTGACGGATAAACCTAAACTTAGAGAGTCCCACAATATGAAGTGTACTCGTTGAGCATTTGGGCAACACGTTATGAATAGTACAGATTATTCATAATACTTCATCGGATTAAGTGAGTTAATTCGAATCGTTTAAACGGTTAAACGATAACACATGCATTAGGAGATTTTGGTCATTTAATAATTATTGTGTATTTGTATTTGATACATAATTTGATTAGATACACATTAATTAATTGTCAAATGAGATTTTGACATATGTCATTAATATATGTATTTGTTATTTAATGTAAATAAAATAAATATATAATAATTATTATATTAATTAATTATTTAAATATTTAAATGTTAAATATTTGAATAATTAATTGATAAACTTTTTAATAATTGTTATAAAAATTATTTAATTATTATTGGTGACACATGGAAAGATTTAATTAAACTTTATATGTGCAAATATGATTTGTTAACATAAAGTTTGATTTAATTAATTGAATTAATTTTTTTTCAAAATGGCAAAAAAGCCCCCAAAAGTCGGTTTTGATGATTTCTAAAGTAAAAAGTTTTTCTTTTTTTTATCTTATCTTCCTCCTTGGCTGAGAGCTTCAAAAGAAAAAAGGGTTCCAATATTGCTTGATGATTCAAGTAAAGGAAAAGAAGAAAATCAAGAAAAAAGGCTAAGGAACTAAATGATTAAAGGTAATTCTACAAATCCCGAAACTTAGAAATTTTGTTTCTTATTTCTTTAAGATCTAGTGAGATCTAGGGTTTCTTCTTTTCTATAAATTTGGGGCTTTTGGTTTTGGAGGATGGATTTGGAGGCATATTGCATATGTGAAGTTGATTTGGATGATATTATTGTAATATTTGTTCAAATTGATTATTTGATGATAAGTTTCCATTCTAGAGTATTATGACCACTCTTGTAATGCCTAGAATTGTTCTTGGGTGGTTCATGTGTGGTGACTTTGATTGGTGTTTTGATTAATATGATTAATGTTGAAAAAGTTGGATTAAAGCATGAAAAATTGATTATTTTTGTTGCAAAATCAGATATGGAAAAACTTGGTTGTTTGTGATGAAAATGATGTCATTTGAATTTATTGGATGTGTTTTGGGTGTTGGAAAAATTATCGGAAATTATTTCAGAGTTGAAATAAGCCAAAACGGCGAAAAACTGCATTACCGGGTGACTTTTGAGCCAACCGGGTGACGGCTACCCAAACAGTGAATTTGTCATTTTTCGTGCAACCCATGAACTGCCCTAATACTATTGGGGATGACCTGGGTAGCCCTCATATGCATTGGGTAGTCGGTTCGGTCAAAAACGTATTTTATGCCATTTTACTTAAAAACGTTTTCGTAAACTTTTCGCGATGTTTCTTTGCTATTTATGTCATTATTTGATATTGAATAAATATGTTTAGGTGAAATATGAATGAATTATTCATATTGGATATTGAATAATTCATTCTGTAATTTAAAAAGTTTTAAAATTACGATTTCGCCCGAACAGCGCTTCCGCCGCACCCTTTGCCCAAAACCCCAACAATTAATTCCTAAAGTAAATTAACTGGGTAATAATGATAATTTATATATTATAAGAAGTAGTACTTCTCTATATTTGAAATATCAAGAGTGGATCCCTTAGCTCCACCATTCTATTTTACTGTTGCAGTCCAATTTAAAATTGTCAATCACTTCAAACAATTCAACATTTTTATTTTCACTCGAATTATTATTTTATTTTACTAAATTCATTTCATGTGGATTGACCTCGGATTTACAGAGTTATTTTATTACTTCAACACTCTTATACTTGTGAGTAAAGAACCACTTTGTGAGTGTGTCAATGCTCAAGCACCAACTCCAACATAAGGGAGACAAATCATGAAAGATGTCAATCTTCAATATATGAAACCTCCAATCTTCTTTTCTTGATTCTTACTTGGTCTTCTTGTTCTTGGTTGTTCTTGAATGGTGGTTGTGTTTGGAGATTTTTTGACATCAAAGGAAGCTTATTTGGCTCCCTAAAAACGTATGTGAAGTAACCATAGATGTTCCCTTTATATAGATATCATAACAGCCAAGTTTTATTTTTAAGTTTTAATGTCTTCCGTATTTTTGTCTCGACACAACTGTCTTGGTGTTACGAAGCAAGCTGGCTGTTCAGAGTTGGCATCTTGAAGCTCAATTTTAGCGAAGAAGGATTCCGATTAAGTCTTCAACATAAACTGAGAAATTATAGATAATTGAGTATTCTTTCCAAAACAACTTGAATCACCTCAATTGGATATCGTATGTAAAATTTATGACTAAAATACTTAAAACTGTACAAATTAGTAAGTTACTGATGCAAATCGGGAATTTCGGGGTTTTCACTCATTTTTGATCAATTTTTTATATAATGTATCCTAGAAAATAAAATAATGAATATTTATGAATTTAACAACATAATTTATGAGGGAAATCAATTATAAATATACTTGAAAAGTGTATATTATAGGTTCTCATCACACCCCCAAACTTGAATGATTGTTTGTCCTCAAGCAATGACCCAAACGTAAATAAATAATAATAACAATAATAATAAACTAACTAACTAAGCCACTTTCATATGGATCGCGATTGTATTTAGCATATGCAACAAGCCTTTAAACCCTTAAGCGGTTTTGGTGGATGAGTTATAGTCTCGAGATGGCTTACAACGATGACACCCACAAACATCATCTAAAACTACTAAATAAAAAATATAAAAAGATACAACACACATAACATGATCAGATTTTCACAACAATACCTCAAAGATCATCATATAAAATATCAATGGCTTAAAGAAAAATTCAAAATGCTATAAACAGTGGTAACTTCATTCAAAAATAAAAGTCATCTCAATTAAATTCTTGCAGTGTGCCTGTGAATCAATTCCATTATAGTTTATTCCATAGATCATCAATCTTAGCAATTTTTCATTTCGACAATCGAAATAGAATGGCTCAAACCAACCTTTGTATCTTAAAGTCTCTATGTCTTATCATTAAACTCATGTATCTTGGCTTTACCGTTTATTGTTTTTCTTTTTTCTTTATTTCTTTTTCTTTCTTATTTCTTTCTTTCTTGAGATTTCACACTACCCTTTAAGGTAGCATTTCTACTTATGGTAGTTTTATACTTTCCCATAATAGCTTCATGCTTAAAGGTTATAGGTGGCTCTATGATATGCTAGCGTTCATAAAATTTTAAGATAGAGATAAGTATCTAGGCTAATGGTCATTCATTCAATCCAATTATCTCATATATGAATTTTATTTTAGTTTAGACTTGAAATTTGAGATTGAATATGCAAAGAAGCATCTCAAAACAAACTCAATTTAAGAACTGAGCATTAACATCAACCAACACTTATCATTTTCTAAGAGTCAAATATTTTAAAACAGATCAAATCTATATCATATGCATGTGATACTCTAACAAAGACATGACTCGAAATGAAAAAATTTAAAATATAAACATAAATTTATATTCCCTACCCACAAACCTAAAATAAACATTACCCTCAATGTTGAAAAAAATAAAAATAGAGGGAAAAGAAATAGATATTTCCCAACTTTAGCGATGATGGTGCATAAATTTATCTGTTGGAGCCTGAAGTCAAAACCTTGACCCGTAAACTTATGTTGAAACCTAGATCATCGAAAGAAAAGACAAATATAAATAAAAACACAAATAAGGAAATAAATTATATTAAAAAAAAACATAAGAAAAAATTATAAACTCATGGGTTGACTCCCAAACAGCGATTAGTTTATAGTCCTTAGCTAGAATTTCTTTAAGGAACTTCCTTCAATGAGGTTTCCATGTGGCTTTATATGTCCTAGATAGGACAGTTCCATTACCATTACTATTCAAGCTCATTTTCCAAACATAAGATGACAAATAAAGATCTTCTCTACTCTGTGATCCTACCACCGTCTTCAAACTTTTATCTTTATGAATTCTTGAATGGAAAGATGGCCTATCAGGAGGTCTTGTAGGATGCTTGACTTGGAATGGTTGTGTCATTCTTTCAAGCGTATAGGCAATATCAATGATGCTAGCTTCCTATGTTGTAATGTGTTCCTTTGTATCATGAGATTTTCAAAAGGATCACACAACTGCTATTGCCCAATTCTTTTTATAACTTCCTCATAAATATTCTCAATGAATAGAGGATGCTCTCAATTAATTCTAGACTCTGATGGTCCAGGTGTTGGACAATTATGACTCATAGCATCACTATTTGTACAGAACATGGTGTTGTTATACAAATTAACTATGTGACAAAGGAAATTGCTCTTTAATCATTTGTAATTGGATTACCGGGATATATAAATGATAAAAGTCCATATGATTAGTTTCGGATTGATAAGATATGAGACAATATCAATCCATGAAGGTTTAATCATTAAAACATCCATAGTCGTAGTATTATCGAGATTGGACATCGATAATGCGGAATAGACTAGTATTGCACTTGTGCGTGTTATGGGAGCATAACGACATAGTTCTCATATATTTGGGTATTGGATACTCATGCAAGTGTAATAGGAGGTTGTGTTTACCGATGGTACGGAAACAGCTTCGCTCTGGATATACCCCTCAGAATTCCATTGGTAGTATGACTATGTGTCTATGGAAGTCCGAATCAGGGTAGGTGTATTTGGTCTTAACCTGAGACTTGCACCGCTAATACTTGCGACAATCAATATACTTTGGTTTTGGTCGTCCAGGCTTTAACAGGTTCTGTGTACGCCTCTTCTGGGTATATTGAGAATCGTAGTGTATTGGGTGTGATGTCGTGATGGAAGTATCACTTCAGTCATATGGAGATGATGGTCACGTAGGATACAGAACTGGTGCTCTTATATGCTGCAGCTATCGGGATAATATGACTAGGTCATGTTTATCCGATTATAGAGTCTAGTTATCAGAGATCCGATATGTGCTTCATACGGGGCAGACACAATTCCAGCCCTAGGCCTAACATATGACATCCGATACTGGATCGCAATACGCAATACTAGGTATACTACGCCTGATATAGATTACATATTCCTTTAAGAATATTTCTGGAGAATTGGGTAGGCACGGTGTTTTGCTAGAAGTCAACCATGTCTTGTAAATCGGTAAAAACGTAGTACTAGGTACGTACATGTTCGGATAGTCCGACGACCGGATTTACTGCCAACATATCCGGGGATCTCATGGGTCGCTTGACTGGCGTAAACACAAACGTATAACGCAAGCGCACGTATCGTTCAAGTAGTATAAAAATATTGATCTCACGATGACTTAATTTCTATTGTTGTTATTAATTATTGATACTATTTATTTACAGATATCTAATTGAGGGAGAAGAGAATGATTGCTTGATTGGTGGTATGTGGTTTTGCACAATAAATAAATAAATAAAAAGACAAAAGAAAATACTAAGAAAAATAACAAAAGACACAAAGATCTAGGGTTGTGATTTCTTTTAATATCATTATAAAGATGAAGTGGTTTTCTTAAAGTTGGGTAATATATTGATTTATTAACCTGGAACACTAAATTATGTGTAAGCCTATGTCGATGGTCAGACACAAATACCTAGTTTAACCTAATTGAACCATATGTCTATGTCAACCAAATTATCTGGATTCATTAAGTTTGAGTTCCAATTATGGCTACCCCCGCCCGACAGGTATATGTCTATCCTGTAAGGAAATCTATTAAAGGGTTATCTATCCTCAAGGAAGATCGTGGGCTATTAAGTCTAAGGCTGAAACCTAAAATCCCTATGTCTAGTTCATTTTAGAGTTACCACATCAATCTTATTGGTGATAAGACAACAAGAAGCATTAAACTTAAGACTTAATAAGTAAACCTTTAAATTACCCAAACTATAAAATAACCCCTTATAAACCGGTGATATTAAAAGTCATCACAACCCCAGATAACTAACACATAACTAGGGCTAGTAAAAACTTAAAAGTAAAAGATATAAAGTAAAAGCTGAAAAGTAAATTATAATAAAATAAAATACTAAGGTAAAAGGAATTATTTTTACTACTACTAATTTAGATATCTCCCATAAAATAATATATAAACTTGTGATAATATTACCAACCGACCAATCTGGCGGTATCCTGATTAAGTCAAATTAAGTCCAACCAGCCATTAAGGCGGTAATATTTGTCCATAAATGTAACATCCCGCCTAAACCAGGATGCTACCGGCAGGAGACAGGCTAATCCTGCCTCCATAAGCCTCTAACTGTGACGAAATTTCGGCATAATGTATTCGTAACATCATGTAACCTGGCCTACAGCCAGCATCCATTTACATGAAAATAAAATCTCGGCCTCAGGCCGGTATCTCAACATCAATGCAATCTAAGGGCCCATCTAATATGTAATGCAGACATATAAACACAATACAATCAGGGCTCCATGCCCGAAAATGCGTATATACAAAAATTTGTACAATTTGATCTTATACAACTCAAATTCTACAACTAAACTCATAAACAACTTGACTCATATTACCCCCCAAGACCTGGTGACTGGCTGACTGCAACGCTGCTATCCGGCTCCTCAAACTTTGGTGTCTGTGGTCGACCGATCAGGTCACCAACCTGCAAAACTCAAACACTGTTGTGGTGTAAGTCATAGGACTCAGTAAGTAACTATGCTCATTCCTTGAGCATCAAACACAAGCAAGGTCTGAATTCCATTTTATATTAATCTGAACTTTTTGTGATCATGCACATATATCACAGTCTGATTTATTTTTCTGATTCCTTATCCATTTATAAACTTATTACTAGTTACTATTCTTTCTAACTATTCATACGTGAATTTTAAGCTCTGTTTCTTAGTTACAATCAATATCCATAATATACTTATTAAGTTCCTGTATCTCTAATCATTAAAATAAATTCCATTACGCTTCTGTTGCACTATTATGTTAACTTATTACTTACCTACTTACTTTTTGCTAATCTAGATTGGTTACTTACCATACTTATCTTTCTTTTATTTCTTTGAAATATCATCAAATCGGATTATAAAATAATCTTTCTATTAAACATCCAGCAAATTAACATTAACCATATAAACATGTATATGAAACCATATAATCACACGCTAATATCTTACAAACTGTTCTTTCTATGTAAACATATAATACACACAGGCATCAATCATAATCACATAAATATAATCATGCTATCACACCCCAATGTCAACTATATGCATCTCGTACATTAACCATAAAGTATGATTTATATGCATAACCTATAAGTTGTAATGAACTTTAATTATACCATACTTTTTTAAAAAAAAAATACTTTATGTAAACCTTTTCTGAAAAACTGCTTTCTGAAAACTCTTTTCTGAAAATCTGAAAGTCTCTCAATAAAATCTCTTTTTTCTGAAAACATGCTTAAAATCTTGGTTTCTGTAAACTATTTCTAAAACCTGTTTTCTGAAAACTGATTACTGAAATTTAACTTTTGAAAACTACACACTGAATATCTGAAAACTCTGTAATGAAAATCTGAAAACTGATCTACGTCCAGGACCATAACTCAACTGGACGTCTCTTTACACCCAGGACCATAACTCAACTGGGTGTACTCGATGCCCAGGACCATAACTCAACTGGGCATCTCTGAAAATCAGGATTTCGAGACCCTGTAGCCCCTAGTCCTGCTCGAGGATCTGAGAGTGTCCCCTCAGTCCTCACATGTGCACATGCGTCTGAATCCGTCAATTCCATAATATCCGTCAATTCCATAATATCTCGAGTTACATACTGGGTGAGTTTTTACCTCATGCCCCGAAAATATAAAACTCGTGCTTTAATCTTAAAACTGTAAGAAAACATTTTCTGAAATACGTTTTACTCAAAAGCATCTGAAAACTTTTCTTTAAAACATTTTGAATCTTTAAAATCATTCTTAACTTTAACTTAACTTCTAAAAATGATAACACATATGTGCGTGTCCCTTTCTTATGCTTTCAACTACCCTAGCTATGCTTTCTCATGTGCCTATATACATATATATAGATATATATATATTATATATATATATATATATATATATATATATATATATATATCGTCATATATGTACGTGCATATGTCCATGCTTACTTATAACTTAATGACATATAAATTCTACCCTCTCTATACGCTTTTATCTTTAATTATCTTATGTTCTATATGCATATTTATAATGCTCAATACATACACGCTGCTAAAATTACATCAACCCATGCTTAAGTGCATTTCATGTACAAGCCACCATGCATTAATCATTACAAAACTTGCATCTGCACTCTCTAAATCATACTCAAGTGCACCCATCTCATACATGCCAACATACTATTTTTAATTTCATGGAATTTAAATCAAGCTATAATGCAATTGTTCTAATGGAAAGCTATTATATTTGCTTTTGTCACGCTTTATTTATTTTGAAGTTAATTCTTGAAAATCTTATATCTGAAGTTATAAAGTCATAACTAATAAATAAGGGCTACTTTTTCAGTTGAAAAATCACAAGAACATTATCCAAACGTAGTATATCTCCTAAATTTTTAAGTGTTAAGACTCCTTCTAAATTCCCCTCTATGGTAAAACAACAACACACTAGTGTGCTTGCTACTTTTCGATCCAATAACCTACAATCAAATTAACATATTACTTAATATTAAATTAGTTTTAACATAATACATCATAGTCTAACAATACCAACACAGTCCCCACTATTGTCAAATCTATACAATACATCAAGCATTCCCATCCTCCTTAAATTCATGAATCTCCTTTATCAAACACTTTGGCCATGACATTCATCCTAAATCCACCACTAATTATCATAAGAGTCGTAAATTCCATCAACCTTTTTATTTTCAAGACAATCCAAATAATCCATAAGTGCATCACCATTTAAAATGAGCCTAATCTAAGTTTATGAAATTATTCATTACAGCCTGTGATTCAACATCCAATCAACCATTATAATTACAACGAAACACCAACAGAACCAATAATTTTTATTATCCTTGGACACCCAACATAATCATATCTTATTCTTTTCAAGAGCTCAAGAAAGTAGACTAAACTAACAATTATATTATTTTTATATCAAATTTCTCTATTAAAGGCACAATGAGATATACATCAAAAATGGACAGAAAGGTACTATAAAATCATTTTCTACATATAGCTAACTGTTCTAATTTCTAAAGAACTTCTGTGATAAAAAGAAAATCCGTGAATATCAAACTACTGTGATAAAAAAAAAATATCGTGAATATCATGATGGAACAAACACATCTATTCAGACATATGCCAAGCATGAGCACTTAAAATGATATCAGTTAATAAATGAAATAACCAAATTCACAAGCTTAGATTTTATGAACAAATAAACACATAAATACTTATTACTTTACTTATTAGAATTCCAATTCAATCATTTAACATTCTTATATCCAAAATTTCAAAAACCCCTAAATTCCTAGGGTTCTGCCGATTTCTCCCCCATTCTTCAATCAAGTTCATTTCTTTCAATCTCATAATTAAAAGCCAAATTGAGTATTTTGATACACACTTCCAATCATCCAATTTTACCCAATCTTCTCAATTTATTAATTTACCCAAACACATCAAAAGCAAACAGTCATCATTGTCACAGTATACTTACTAGCTTCATACGCAGATAAGAACACGAAGAAATTTCTGAAATTTAGATTCCAGGCTTCAATTCTCAAATCATTCTTCATTCTTCTCTCCCTCTGCTCTCTCACTCACTAGCTTTCCTTTGCCTCTGTTCTTCTCTGTTCACTGCCTAAGCCGGGGGACTCGCCGGCGCCCAGGGGTACGGCACCCACCCTCTTTCTCTCAGGGGCTCACTCACTCTCTCGGTCTCCCCATTCTCCTCTCGATTTTTCCCCTGTCTCTCTTCTGTTTTTTGGTTTTCTGCCTCTCCCCCTATTCTCCCATTCTCTTCTCTATTTCTGCCCTCCAAATGACCTGTGTGTGCGTATACTTGTGTAGGTTTGCAGATTGTGTGTGTCTAGAACACACGTGTGTGTGGGTTTTAAAAAAAATGTGTGGTGTGTGTATTTCACAATAAATTATAAATATCTAAGCATTATTATTTTCTTATTTATTTATTCTATTTGTTAAATTTCCAATTCTAACCCCTCAATCTAGTTATTATTACAAATAAATAGAATTGATTTCCTTAAAAGTATTTTCATCCATCATAAAATTAATTTCAATGCTTAGATGCGGCCACACACGAAATATAATTAACGCAACAATGATAAAATAATTCGGGTCGTTACAATAAACCAGCCATAAAGGCATAACCAAAATAAATTACCAACCGACTAATATAGCGGTATCTTTTTTAAGTCAATATTTTAAACAGTGAATATATTATTTTTAAGGGAGATTAATCTAAATAGTAACAGTAAAAGAATTACCTTTCACCCTAGCTGGGGAAGTTACCTTCTCATGGTGAATAGTAAAAACTGTAAAAAGTAAAAAGTAAAAATTAAATTACTATTATTACAAAACGTAATTAAAATTATTTACAAAACTAAAAACTAAAAAAAAAATAAAAACTAAAAGAAACTTAGAGAGAGGAACTCTCTCTTTACATCAAAGATATGAGAGAGAGTGGTGCCACTAAAACTGAAATTTGAAGCTCTATTTATAGGCTCTGGTAGGCTTCCAGCGTCGCGACGCCAAGGACTCTGGCGTCGCTACGCCAGATTCAGCCGACGTGGCATGCTCTGGTTTGTCGGTTTGCAGATTCTGGATAAGCTGATAAGATGACACGTGGCGAAGTGGTTGGGCTTCAATTATTGTGACACGTGGCGGCTTCTGATTGGTCGATGAGATTCTTATCCGCCACGTGTCAGATAAGGATTAGATACTCAATGATTGATGCTGACGTGGCGGTGATGTGGCGGTGACGTGGCGACACGTGGGAAAGAGACTGTCGGCACCGTAGGATTGCGACACGTGGCACTTCCTGATTGGCTGATGATGATGTGGCGGTGAGGTGGCAGTTTGACTTGGTCAACCTGGTGATGTGGCTGATGATGTGGCAATGACGTGGAGTGACACGTGGCAATGGTGACTGTCGGCACCGTAGGATGCTGACACGTGTCACGGCGCATGTTAGTAGATCGGCTGTGATGATGACACGTGGCACGGCGCACGTTAGCAAAGTCAAACTTTTCTCAGATTCTGACTTGTGGACCCGGCGCACGTTAGCACTGTTTGGCGCATGTTAGACGTCGCGACGCTTAAGGTCTTGGCGTCGCGACGCGAAAAATTACCAAAATGCCATTTTCTTTCAATTTTCACTGTTTTGGCCCAAATCACCTCCAAAGTGTCCTGAAACTTTATTTATCTACAAAATAACACAAAACACATCAAAATATTCACAAAACTCAAGAAACTATACAAAATATTAGGTTAAATGAGTGGAAAATAGTGATAGATTTACCACTCATCATCGTTTCCCGAAGATTCACCGATAACGTATGACTCGCACATAATTAATCTGGGATTAATTAGTAGAGAGAGAAAATTAATCTAGGATTAATTACGGAGATATTTTATCTGGATAAAATACTATTTAAAGAGAGAGAACGATTAATTTGGAATTAATCGATAAAATAATATATTCGATATATTATACGAAATTAGATTTCGACGCGGAATTAAAATTGGATTTTAATTCGGGCGAACGAGTTAATTTAGAATTAATTCGCTAGCGATGTGAATAGTAATTTTGCTAGGCATAATTATTTCATTAAATTTGATTTAATTACGTCGCAACGGAAGATTCGTTAATTCGGAATTAGCGAACCCGAGCCCGAGAGTGTTTGCGGGCCCACTCGCATTTTGAATCAAGTGGGGCCCGCTAGTCACAATCATGTCACATCACTTGTCTATCACATCACCTTTTGATTGATGAAAGTTGATGGGATTTGATGGTTGCTTACCACACTCAGTGTGATGGTTTGAATGACTAATACCATTTTATTTAATTTTGGTATATCATTTAACTTGTTTTTGGAAATCAAAAAACAAAACACAACTCTCTCTCTCTCATTCCTCTCCTTAGCCGAAACTCAGCCTTCCATTTTCTCTCAAAGTGGCGTGAAGCTTGGCTTCACATTCTTGAAGATTTGTTGTAAAATTTCACAAGAGCTAGCACTCAAATGGGTCTTACAAAGGTGATAGGGAAACCCATTCATGAGCATGGAATCACACTTAAAGCTTGGAGCTTGAAGGAGCACAAATGAAGGGGTTGACCGAAACACATGGAGCACAAAGAATGACCTTGGCCGAGAACTTTAAGGAGGATTTTTTGTTGTTCTTCGCATCGCAAAAGCCGATCAAAGTGAGTATTCCGTAACTTTGCTTTGATGTATTCACCTTTTCATAGCTTAATATGATCTTGTTTTGACCTAGAAAACACAACACCAAGTTCTTGAATGGATATCTCAATCTCTATATACGGCTCTGCCTCTCTCTTCATTATTTTGTCCTTGTAAATCTCCTGATTCCATGAGGCTTCTTCAGGGTCATTTGTTATTGTACCTTGGGGTATACAGCTGTGGTTATTGGTTAGCTGTCTCACTTGCACTTCCAGTATTTTCAAGGATGTCACGTGACTCTAAAAAAAGACATCATATTTAGCTTCTTACTTCTTGAACATGTCTGCGATCATTCTCTCCAAGCTTTGCTCATTCTTATACTATTGTCCAATATTTTACTGTTGGCATCATTAGGAATGATTTTGTCTTTCTTCTGGTCTTTATTCAAAAGTATTGTTCTACACAAAATTAGGGTGGTTCTTCCATCCTGGCTTGTAGTTGAATGTGTAATGATCACTAGGGTGGTTGTCCCCACATATCTCACAACTCATCATTGTATTATGAAAGGCTTAAGCATTCAGTATCCTAAGTATTTCATAAATGCCTGTTAACAAGTACCCGTGTCTTCAGGACTTCAAGTTTTTCTTATAAAAATCCTCCAACACGTACTCTATGTTGGAGTTTCTACGGCCGCGAGGATCGAATACAAAGCAATGAAATACTGGTGAATACATATGATTAAGTTACAGAATACTTACATCGAGCGGTTGAGCGACGCGGTAATGAACAAAAATCAACTTTCTGCCCACTGTCAAGCTCGGTAGTTCACTGATTTTCTTCTCCAAGATTCGGCCATTGTTGGTCATTCGTCAAGCTCCAAGCTTTGTGATTTGATTCCAAGCTCATGGGTGGACTTCCCTATCACCTTTGCATGTCTCTCGGAGTGCTAGCTCTTGATGATTTTGCTACAAAATCATCACGCGTGTGCTTCCCCTTGCTCACGGTTTTTAAGCAGAAAAACCAGTGAAGAAATGCCTACCATGGGCGTGAGAGAGAAGAGAGAAAAATAAGAGACAGATGGATTTGTGTATTTGATATTTGTTTTCCAAAAACAAATAAAACATATACCAAAATCATTTTCCAAAAAGTCAAGCAATAAATGTTTTCTATCAACCACACACATCACTTCCATCAATCAGTGAATAGTGACTGGCGTCAATCACTCAAAGTGAAAGACATCTATCACTTGATTGATGAATGATGTGACGCTAGAAGCGACTAGCAATTTAACGCTTGATTTGACTTACGTGCCGCACTCGAATTCGAAATGCGAATGCGCTCGCAAACAATCTTGGGCTCGGGTTCGCTAATTCCAAATTAACGAATTTTCCGTTGTGACGTAATTAAATCTAATTAAATTAAATATCATGCCTAGCATAATTACTATTCACTTCGCTAACGATTAATTCTAAATTAACTCGTTCGCCCGAATTAAAATCTAATTTTAATTCCGCGTCGAAATCCAATTTCGTTTATATATCGAATATATTAATTAATCGATTAATTCCAAATTAATCGTTCTCTCTCTTTAATTGATATTTTATCCCAGATAAAATATCTCCGTAATTAATCCCAGATTAATTTTCTCTCTCATCTAATTAATCCCAGATTAATTAAGTGTGCGAGTCATACATCATCGGTGAATCTTCGGGAAGCGACCCATGAGATCCCCGGATATGTTGGCAGTAAATACGGTCGTCGGACTATCCGAACACGTAAGTACCTAGTACTACGTTTATACCGATTTACAAGACAAGTTGGCTTCTAGCAAAGCGCCATGCCTACCCAATTCTCCAGAAATATCCTTACAGGAAATAAGATCTATATCAGGCGTAGTATACGTAGTATTGCATTTCGATCCAGTATCGGATGATCACATGCAGGCCTGGGGCTGGTACAGTGTCTGCCCCGTACGAAGCATATATCGGATTACGAGCAAGTAGTCTCTTATTATCGGATATCATGACCAAGTCATATATCCCGACGGTTGCAACCTTCTTAGAGAACCAGTTCTGTATCCCTACGCGATCATCATCTCCATATGACTGGAGTGACACTTCCGTCTTGACATTACACCCAACACACTATGATTCTCAATATACCCAGAAGAGGCGTACACAGAACCTGTTAAAGCCCTGGACGACCAAAACCAAAGTATATTGATTGTCGCAAGTATTAGCGGTGCAAGTCTCAAGTTAAGACCAAATACACCTACCCTGATTTCGGACTTCCATAGACACATAGTCATACTACCAATTGAATTCTGAGGGGGTCTATCCATAACGAAGCTGTTTCCCGTACCATCGGTAAAACACAACCTCCTATTACACTTGCATGAGTATCATATACCCAAATATATGAGAACTATGCCGTTGTGCCCTCACAACGCGCACAAGTGTAATACTAGTCTTTTAGTATTTATCGATGTCCAATCTCAATAATACTCTGACTAGGGATATTTAATGATTTATCCTTCGTGGATGATATTGTCTTATATCATTCTCAATCTAGGAACAAATCATAAGGACCTCTATCATTTATATATTTGGTGATCTAATCACAAATGATAAGAGTGCAATATCATTTGTCACATAGTTAATTTGTACAACAACACCATGATCTGTACAAATAGTGACGCTATGTGTCATAATTTTCCAACAATCTCTCACTTGGCCTACAGCCAGTCACTCGAGTGTCTGACACCCGAACTATGTACGGTTGGCTCAAACTGCTGAGGAAAGACTTTCGTCAGCGGATTTGCATGATTATCATCTGATGCGATTTATTCGATCATTACATCGCCACGATGTATGATCCGAACGAAGCAGATGAATATCGAAGTATATATCTAATCGTTGATGAGACCATTAATTCTTTAGCCTGGGCTGCAGCCTAGCTCAGCTGCTAACATAACTATATCTAATCTAATTAGATTTTATATCGACCTAGAAGGCTTCTATTGCTGCCTCAGCTGCAGCAATAACCCGCATTTGTTGTTTATTCGGTACAGTATCTTGCTTGGAAGATTTCCATCTCATTGTTCCGTTATTCAAACTGTATAGTACTGTTTTACAACTTATAGTCTTTTAAATCGGTTTGGAAACTTGCAATAGTGATCACAGTCACTTCAAGTTCTCCATCTCCATAGTATAAGACAGCATCCTTAGTTCTCTAAGATACTAATGGATGTTCTTAACTTCAATCCAGTGACTATCACTTGGATTGGCCCGATTGTGAATCATATGCTCAAAGCGTATGAACACAAGGTCGCGTACGTTTTTCAATGTACGAGTTCTCTCAGAGTTTCAACAACAACTTTTAGATTTTATCCCAGTAGATCTTTTATTCCTAGAATAAAAGTTGTTTCTCCAAGAATTCTATAGAGAATTTTCTCGAAAGCCAAGCTTTCACCGATAGTTTTATGAGAATATAATTTCCAAGAAATGACATATTATCATTATTTTATAGGACAACCACTGTCAGTGCGCTCCCACTAAACCCTCTTAATATACAAGAATCATTTCGTTTTGAATTAAATCATATACCATTATGATTACATCAATCAAACGATAATTCCAAGAACCTAATTCTTGCTTCAATCCAAACATGGATCGATAACCTGCAAACCTTGTTTGCTAGTTATGTTACGACAAAACCGACAGGATGTTGTAAACATCCTCCAAAAGGTTTCCTTTTCAGGAAAGAGATTTTCCCGTTGAGCTGACATATTTCATAAATGAAACATGCAGCATTAGCAAGCATTATCCAAATGGATTTACCGTGGCAACAGGTAAAAGGTTGAATCGTAATCAACACAATGTTGATAACGATACCTTTTCGCTAAAAGCCTAGCTTTATACGTTGGTATGTTACCTTCCATGTATGTATTCCTTGAAGACTTATATAGTACCAATAGGCACAATTCCTTGCGGTACATCAACCAGTGTCCAACATAGTTGGTATACATGGAATCCATTTCGGATGTCATGCATTTGCATAATAGGCGACATATTGTATCAAAGGGATCTATCACTTCCTCTACGTAGTCCGTTGGTATACCCTCAATAAGATTGACATCTTTATAAGGTGAGATCAGAAACCCATACCCCAAGTTATTTTCTGACTTCTCTGACTTACGTGGTTCTTGTGTATTCGATTAATGGTATAGTTTCATCCTTGATGAACTATTGTGTTCCATTAGGATTCGGTGCCTTGAATAGTATTACTCTGATTTCATCGAGTTTTACTATCCTCCCACTTACCACTGCATATCGGTATTCCTCTTAGGAAAACCGCATGGTGAGCAAACAATTAATTGTTCTCTTGTGAGATGTATAAGTACTATACTTTGGTATCCTAGGATAACCTACAATTGGCACTTATATCCAATTTGGGTTTTAGTTTGGTATCATCCAAACATATGCCTAGCATTCCCAATTATCAGGAATGTGAAACCTAGTTTCTTTCCTGTTCATATCTAATATGAAATCTGTCAAACGATTTTTATGGAACCTTATTCAAAATAAGTTCTGCACTGTAAATGCTTATCCGTTGAAGGAAATGGTAGCTCAGAGCGACTCATGATTAACCTTCTCATGTCCAACAAAATTCGGTTACTCATTTCGGACACACCGTCACATTGACGTGTTCCGGGAGGAGTCCTCATTGAAAGAACACTATACTCTTTCAAGTATTTCAGAAACTTATTGCTTAAGTATTATCCATTACGATCTTACCGTGAAGGTTTAATACTTTAGCCGATCTGTTTGTCTATTTTGTGTCGAAACTTTAAAAGTTTCTGATTTGTGTTCTTCAAAAGAAACACATAACCGTGACGCGATGCCACATCCGTAAAGGTCACGAAATATTCATATCCACATCTAGCCTAGCTAGACATGGGTCCACTTGCTTCACTATGAACTAGGGCTAACAGATCGGTGACATATTCACTTTTACCAAGTAAATAGTGTTTTAGGCATTTTGCCCAATAAACTAGATTCGTAGACTTTATTTGAATAGAATCAAAATAGTCCTAGTACCCACTTTTCGAAAGTGTGGATATACGATTCTTGTTTTATTGTGTCCTAGACAACAATGCCACAATATGTTTCTTCTGATCAAATCAGTTTGAGCTATTTGTTTGTCATTTTATACGTTTGAGATTTATTTATATTCAAAATATAAATGCTGTTATTCACATCTAATGTGTTTATCTTAATATCATCTTTATATAAAAAATACTTTAGTGTTCTAGAATATAAAGGTAAATCCGCAACGGATTAAACACTGATACAAAGATAATGTTTCTAGTCAAACTAGTTACATTATAAGAGTTTCCAAATTTAGGTACACACCCGAAGGATAGTTCCTAAACTTAGGTATCTATGGTTAAAACAGCGACTTGCGTCCTGTTTCCAATTCGCAGATAAATTTCTATTGAAGTCAGTATCCTATTCATAACAGATTCTGAACATCAATACATATATTTTATGTATCACACTAAGTATTTAAAATCTAATTTCAATACTAGTAATGAACATAATTATGACAAATATATTTGAAGTCAGAGCCTTGCCCGTACTTCAATTCCTTCATGTCTGCTTTGTCCAAATGGCAGTCACGCTTCCGCGATCCCGTTTGCCACAATTTAGGCAGACATTTTGGACATGTCATTTATCTTTCTAAAAGATTATAATGATTTTGCCTTAGACATTTTCACACTCTAGAAGCCTTTGGCCAAGCCTCGGACTTCTAGAATATCGAAGTAAGGTGCGCCTTGCGCTACTTGCCTTATTGCAAATTTTGACTTTATCTCCTTGAGAATAGTCATTAACTCTCCAAGAGTTAAGTATTGCAATTTAGTACTTCTAAGATCTAATTATAGATCTATGAAAATCCTTCAATTTCATTATCATACTTTAAGGATCTAATCCTTAGTTCTGATTCAGATATTAAGGAGTCTACTGACAAGTTTCATGGATTAAGCACTAAAGTTATCATTACATAAATCTTCCAAAGATTATGCTCTACTATTTGCTTAACTCCGGGCTTAGGCATAATATGTTATTTTATCAAATAAAGTAACTTATTATTTTCCAGGACCATCTTGAAACTTTATTCCCAATTTGAAAAATTAAACCATTTAAATACATTTTCCCTAGGATTATGTTTTAAATGTCAATCTTTCAATTTTATCTTGATTTTAATAGTCCAACTATTTAATCAACGATTTCGGTACTATTAAATATAATGATTATTATAGTTCAATTATATTAATCAACTATACTTTAATTGTTTGAATACAGTCCAACTGTTTTATTAAAACACCAATTTAAATATTAGTCCAACTAACATTTAATTTATTTGACGAATGATATTTGATTTGAGCGCGTATGGCAAGTAATTAAACGAGTATTGCAAATTCAATTCTTGCCTCCCACTATTTTTCGGCGAGCCTCTAACCCTCTATCGAGTACTCGGGAAACCGTATTTCCTAGTGGGCTAGGATCCCGTTAAATATCACACAATCTTGACTTTGGCCAACAAATTGTATGATAATTAACTAGGTAGATCTCTAAGATCAATTGGATCCAATCCAATTCCTAGATCCAGTAGGGGGACATCCAATTCCGAAAATATATCTTATATATGTCAATATATCTGATATATTACCTAACATTTTCCTCTGAATCAACTAAGCCTTGGCTTTGGCACAACAAACTTAGTGATCCCAGTCAAGCGTGACCCATTGACCATGGAAAGCTTCGTAATCAATGTCGATGGACAAGAAGTGGTCTTGACTTTGGCCAACAAACCACAACTTGGACAAGACACCAATATGGAACAAAGCCTTCGTGATTCAAACACATCCTCGACTGATAAAGGCCTGACTTTGGCCAACAAGCCAAGTCTCAGTCTTCGGATCTTGAGTAAGAATCACTCAATAGATGGAAAAACGCTTAATATTTGTGAGGTTTTTCGCGTGCAAATTGACAACCAATTTATTATCTTTGTTAAGGTCTCATCATCATACACCTTAAACATGCATTCTAAACACATAATAAAGCGCATATGATAAAATAATAATGATATGCGGATGGATACTTTACACATTGATCCTAGATCAAATCTCTCATTTTCTCTCTCCCGCTAGCACAAGTATTTGCTTCTACCCGTTACACTACACTTCTAAAGAAACCTCATTTAAATTGAGGGGAATAGGTGAGAAGAGAATACAAAGAATAAGGAGGTAATAAGGCTGGACACGCAGGTCCAATTAATAAATCAAATTTATTACAACAATTTCTAAAATTGCCCCACCAATCTAATATTCATCTGATATACATTATTCATGCATCGCAACCATGTATTCACACAAGCATGTTATCAATCAATCAAATCAAATTAATTAATCTGATAATTAGTAATCATCCAATGTTCAAACAACGATTTGATTTTGCACGAGTCAAACTCGTTTTGCGAATAAGTACTCAAAGTACGAATTCTCGAATTAAATTAAACTAAAAAATAAATCCAATTCAATTTGTATTTAATACTAATTCACTATTAATTCCAAATTAAATATTACACTTTATTAACGAAACTTTACGATTTAAATTCCAAATTTAATCGTTACGGGTCTCAAAGCCCGATTAACGTCCAACGTTAATTTAATTAAAGTCCAATGGACTTTTAATTAAAATCTTTAAGGCGTGGGCTTCGCCAACCAAAGCCCAATCAAGGAATTACCCCATAAGCCTAGAAATCAATTTAGGCCCATTAGGCCCAATTAAACTTTAAAGGTCCATTAGTCGCATTTGGGCTTTATTGAAGCGGTTTTGGGCCCAATTGGATCCAACCAATTTAGCCTAAACCCAATTTAGTACAACCAAGCCCAATAAGCCCATTTACAACATTACAAGCCCAATTTTACAAAATAGGCCCAACATAATTAAATTACAAAAACCCAATTTCACAATTTAATTACATAAAGTGTATTACACAATTAATTACCCAATTAACATTTCTAAAACATCAATTAGCCTAATTAATCATGCTCATCTACATTAAATCATGTCCAACACAATTTAACAAAAATCAAACCCAATTCATGCTTAAAAGCTCTGGCAATGGGGACTAATTTTTTTCCAATTCGAATTCAATCCAATTAAATCCAATTAAACATAAATCAACATTCCCAAGTGATTCCAACTCATCCAATGAATCAAAAAATCAAAATACCAAGATTCTAGGGTTCATCAACCATTCGGCCAACACATCAAAATTGGGGAAAATTCTTCCAAACAATATTTCATTAAATTGATCCAATCAATCCTTAATTAAACATGTTTTAAGTATACTCAATTATCCAATTTCATTAAATCATTCTCAAAAACATTTTACAGAAATTTTAAGCCCTAATCATATTCATGTTTTTAATCGCTCTGATACCATTGTTGGAGTTTCTACGGCCCCGAGGATCGAATACAAAGCAATGAAATACATGCGAATACATACGACGAAGTTGCAGAATACTTACATCGAGCGGTTGAGCGACGCGACAACGAACAAAAATCAACTTTCTGCCCACTGTCAAGCTCGCCAGTTCACTGATTTTCTTCTCCAAGATTCGGCCATTGTTGGTCCTTCGTCAAGCTCCAAGCTTTGTGATTTGATTCCAAGCTCATGGGTGGACTTCCCTATCACCTTTGCATGTCTCTCGGAGTGCTAGATCTTGATGATTTTGCTACAAAATCATCACACTTGTGCTTCCCCTTGCTCACGGTTTTTAGGCAGAAAAACCAGTGAAGAAATGCCCACCATGGGCGTGAGAGAGAAGAGAGAAAAAAGAAGAGAGATGGATTTGTGTATTTGATATTTGTTTTCCAAAACAAATAAAACATATACCAAAATCCTTTTCCAAAAAGTCAAGCAATAAATATTTTCTATCAACCACACACATCATTTCCCATCAATCAGTGAATAGTGACTGGCGTCAACCACTCAAAGTGAAAGACATCTATCACTTGATTGACGAATGATGTGACGCTAGAAGCGACTAGCGATTTGACGCTTGATTTGACTTGTGTGCCGCACTCGAATTCGAAATGCGAATGCGCTCGCAAACAATCTCGGGCTCGGGTTCACTAATTCCAAATTAACGAATTTTCCGTTGCGACGTAATTAAATCTAATTTAATTAAATAATCATGCATAGCATAATTAATATTCACGTCACTAACGAATTAATTCTAAATTAACTCGTTCGCCTGAATTAAAATCTAATTTTAATTCCGCGTCGAAATCCAATTTCGTTTAATATATCGAATATATTAATTTATCGATTAATTCCAAATTAATCGTTCTCTCTCTTTAATTGATATTTTATCCCAGATAAAATATCTCCGTAATTAATCCCAGATTAATTAAGAGTGCGAGTCATACATCATCGGTGAATCTTCGGGAAGCGACCCATGAGATCCCCGGATATGTTGGCAGTAAATACAGTCGTCGGACTATCCAAACACGTAAGTACCTAGTACTACGTTTATACCGATTTACAAGACAATGTTGGCTTCTAGCAAAGCGTCATGCCTACCCAATTCTCTAGAAATATCCTTACAGGAATATAAGATCTATATCAGGCGTAGTATACGTAGTATTGCGTATTTCGATCCAGTATCGGATGATCACATGCAAGGCCCGTACGAAGCATATATCAGATTACGAGCAACTAGTCTCTTTATTATCGGATAATCATGACCAAGTCATATTATCCCGATGGTTGCAACCTTTTTAGAGAACCAGTTTTGTATCCCTACGCGATCATCATCTCCATATGACTAGAGTGACACTTCCGTCTTGACATCACACCCAACACACTACGATTCTCAATATACCCAGAAGAGGCGTACACAGAACCTGTTAAAGCCCTGGACAACCAAAACCAAAGTATATTGATTGTCGCAAGTATTAGCGGTGCAAGTCTCAGGTTAAGACCAAATACACCTACCCTGATTTCGGACTTCCATAGACACATAGTTATACTACCAATGGAATTCCGAATGGGTCTATCCAGAACTAAGCTGTTTCCCGTACCATCGGTAAAACATAACCTCCTATTACACTTGCATCAGTATCCTATACCCAAATATATGAGAACTATGTCGTTGTGCCCTCACAACGCACACAAGTGTAATACTAGTCTTTTACGTATTTATCGATGTCCAATCTCGATAATACTCTAACTAGGGATATTTAATGATTTATCCTTCGTGCATTGATACTGTCTCATATCATTCTCAATCCAGGAACAAATCATAAGGACCTCTTATCATTTATATATCTTGGTGATCTAATCACAAATGATAAGAGTGCAATCTCCTTTGTCACATAGTTAATTTGTACAACAACACCATGATCTGTACAAATAGTGACGCTATGGGTCATAATTGTCCAACACTCTATCCCACCAATATAGTGTGCATCATGATTTCTTAAAGCTCTTGGTTCTCCCGCAGCCCACTGATACCGTATTTTTTGGAACACCTAAAAAAAAAAAAAAAAACTAAAGTAATAAAAATAAATAAATAAAAAGAAGGTCTAACTATGACTAACATTGATTACACTATGATAATTAATATAATCCAAACTCATTACAACCAGTTTCTAATATTATGGCTATTGATGAGCGGAAAATATATCAATATTTACCGCCCCTTTAACTTAATATTTTGTTTAGTTTCTCGGGTTTGATGAACGTTTTGATGTTGTTTAGTTTATTTTGCAGATAAAATAATATCGGATCTCAATGAAATCATTTAGGACGAAATATGGGTCAAATAAGGGAAATTATTGGACTTGATATTTTAATTTTGGAGATTGGAAACTTGAAATGGCGTTTTTGACGAAATGCAGTTTTGGAAATTCCAGTTTTGCGCATCTGTCGTATTTTGGGCATAACTTTTTACTCTGATATCGGATTGAGCTGATTCAAGTTCTAGATTAAAGAAGACTCAAAGATCTACAGTTTTAAAGACAAAATAATTTCGAATTCAGATGATTTCATGCCCGAAATTGATGAACCATCAAGAAGTGTGTTGTGTGTAATTATTAAAGTCACTTTCAATCATTTTCAAAGCAAAAAAATAAATTAATAAATAAATAATAAAAATTATCGAATCATCACCAAACATGATAAGAGATTAGTGGAGCAATTAATAATGGATTTGGTGGAGCAATTAATAATTGATTTGGTGGATGATTTGATGGAGGTAAAATTTTGCCTATAAATACCAAGCCATTTCATTTGTAAAATTCATACTTTCTTCTAAGGAATTCCTTAAGAATACTAAGAAGATTGTATCTTGTTTATTTATTTACAGCTTTCAGTAATTAATTTCCGCTTTCGCACTTTCTTTTCTTTACTTTTCAGTTTTTACTTTCCGTAATTTACTTTTACGCACATTACTTTTTTTTCTTTAATTTTCAGTATTTACTTTTCAGCAATTTACTTTCAGCATTTACTTTTCAGCAATTTACTTTCAGCATTTACTTTTCAGCAATTTACTTTTAGCAATTTACTTTCAGCATTTAATTTTCAGCATTTAATTTTCAGTATTTAATTTCAGCATTTACTTTCGGTCATTTACTTTTCAGCAATTTATTTTTCAGCATTTTACTTTATGTCTTTTATTTTATTTAAGTTTTTACTACCCGTAAATATGTGTCGTAACTAAGCCAGTTATCTGGGGTTGTGATGAAATCCAATATCACCGGTTTATAAGGGGTTAAATTATAATTTGGGTAATTAAAGATTTATTTATTGAGTCTTAATCTTAATGCTTTTTCATTAACTGGCCATTAATAAAATTGAACTGGGAAACTTAAAATGAACTAGACATAGGGATTTTAAGTTTAAGACCTTAGACTCAATAGTCCACGATCTTCCTTGAGGATAGATAACCCTTAATAGATTTCCTTACAGGATAGAGATATACCTGTCGGGCGAGGGTAGCCATAATTAGAACTTAAACTTAATGAATCCAGATAATTTGGTTGACATAGATATATGGTTCAATTGGGTTAAACTGGGTATTTGTGTCTGACCATCGACAGAGGCTTACACATAATTTAGTGTTCCAGGTTAATAAATCAATATATTACCCAACTTTAAGATAACCACTTCATCTTTAAAATGATATTGGAAGAAATCACAACCCTAGATAGTTTTTAATATTGAATTTTCTTAAAACCTACTTTCGAACAATTTTATTTACTTGTTTTTAAATTTAGAATCGTCACCATTTCAAATCAATCAAACAACCTGTTAGATACTAGTAATCATTTGACCTCATAAAATAATAAATTAGATATTAAGTCCTCGTGGGATCGATATTTTTATTCTACTTGAACGATATGTGCGCTTGCGTTATACGTGTGTGTTTACGCCGGTCAGCTATGCATGTCCTGCATGTATATTCCTATCCTGCAATGAAATCTATTCAATAGAATGAGATCACACATTTTCAATTCTCAGGGTTAAACTAAAATTCTTTTTTCCATGTTCCTTAGGGTTTACCACAACTATCCTATTGTTGATCAAGAAATAGAACTCATCAAGCAAAGAGAATGGTAAATAATTCATAGAGAATGTCACAATCAATCATAAAAAGATTCAATTAATAAAAGTTCATATTGTGTTCCATTGCAATCCTAGAACAAGATTTAGTTCATGATAAAGAAGAATAAAAAAAAACATCATGTTAAATATAATAAACATAAGAAAAAGAATAAGAAAATAGGGATAAGGAAGACAAATCACAAAAGTGGTCAATCTTCAATATATGAAACCTCAAATCTTCTCCTCTTGATTCTTACTTGATTTTCTTATTATTGGTTGTTCTTGAATGGTGGTTGTGTTTGGAGAGTGTTTTACCCTCCAAAGATACTTACTTGGCTCCCTAAAAACGTATATGAAGTAACCCTAGATATTCTCTTTATATAGATATCATGACAACCAAGTTTCTTATTCAATTTTTGAAGACTTCCACATTTGTGTCGTGACACAACTGTCTAGGTGTCGCGACGCAAGCTGACAGTGAAATGTTGGAAGGTTCAAGTTGTAACACCCCGCCAGAGGCAGGATGCTACTGGCAAGAGACATGATTAACCCATCTCCATAATACTCCAAATTTCAAGAAAATCAGGCATGATTTATCCTAAAACTAGACAACCTGGATCACAGTCCAGCATCAAACGGAATCTAAGAAAATATCAAACAAACAAAATGACCTCATATCCACATAAAACACATCAAAAACATATCCTAAGAGCTCTGTGCCCACAACAACTATCAACACTCAATGGCTCTGTGCCCACAACATTGTAAACAATCAAAATATTTATTTAATATATATATATACAAACAGCGTGCCCAACACGACAAATAAAATATTGATCACAAATCCTAGACCTCTAAAACTCTTCCCAGTACACATGCGAGGGTGACTGTCGCTTGGGTGATCCGCTTCTCGAGCTTGACTTCCAAAGTTATCGTGGTTGACTAATCTAGAAGCCAACCTGCAAAACTAGCAAACTAGTTTGGTGTGAGTTATAAAACTGTAACACCCCGCCAAGGCAAGGTGCCACCGGTAAGAGACAGGATTAACCCATCTCCATAAACGTATAAATTTACAGAAAATTGGGCATGATGTATCCTAAAACTGGACAATCTGAATCTCAGTCCAGCATCAAAACGATCATGAAATAAACATTATATATCAAAATGGACCTGAATTCCACACCAATAAATCAAAATCATCACCTAAGGACTCTATGCCCATATCATCTATCAACACTTAAGGGCTCTATGCCCACAACAACTTAAGAATTCAAATCATTTACTTAATACAAACGGCGTGCTCAGCACGACAAACAAAACCATAAATCAAATATCCTAAACTTCTAAAACTTCTCCCAAGACATTTGTGAGGTTGACTGCCACTTGGGTGATCCACGTCTCGAGCATGGCTTCCAAAGCTGTAGTGGTTGACCAATCTAGAAGCCAACCTAAAAAAACTAGCAAGCTGGTTTGGTGTGAGTTATAAAACTCAGTAAGTAACCATGCTAGTATTACAAACAAAAAAGTCAAACATATCAACAGATTATCAGAATTACTAAATTGTTACAAGTTCAGATTTATTAATTTTTTATTAAATCTTTAGAATAAGTGTCAATCTAATAGCTAACATATCTGAACTTGTAACAATTTAGTAATTCTGATAATCTGTTGATATGTTTGACTTTTTTGTTTGTAATACTAGCATGATTACTTACTGAGTTTTATAACTCACACATACAATGCTCATACGGGACTCATTACCTATTTTAGAATAAGTATGAGATGATTTCTTTCTGAACGGATTCATAACCAACTTGACTATTATACCACGAGAACATCAACCAACCAAATATACATGCATGCATACATATCATGGCACACCAAACTCATTGCATGACTTCTCATACACAATTACATCCATTACAATCAATCCAAGACATCATTTAAATATTCACAAACAAACATATGTTTCAAACATACGAATTTACTTATTAATACGAATGTAAATACCATAACTTTAACAGTCCTCATATCTTTCATTCACCAATCAAACATACTTATTTTCATTTTTCCTATCTAAAAACATTTACTACATGGCTTATTAATTAAGCATTTTCATTCAAGAAAACAAATGGTGAAACACCGTTAGAATCGTAACTTGTTAAATTCTCGATTTAACTTTGACAATGTTCCGGATCTTTCTGGGATAACCAAATCGAGTTCGATTTCAATATTTTTAGTTCCAATACTCTTAAAATATCATTAAAAACTATTCCAAATTGCTAGTTCACTTAAATCCCTGATTTACGTATTCTTGGAAAATCTTCTGAAAACGTTTTCGGAAACGCTACGGAAGGGTCTCGAACCCTTCGAACCTATCTAGATTTATCCATACATATTTTTAATATCATATATAACTCATAACTATCTTTAAAATCAAAATATAGCATTATATGCAAAAGCTCACTTTTACCGGAAACTTGCATATTCTATCGAATCGATCAAACTCATTTCGTTTTCACTTGGATTCTACCAAATGCACATATTCAATATACTAATACTCAATCAATTCAATTTATATCACTACGTTACTCTAAGAAACTACTGGATACATCCGAATATTTAACGATAAACTTGAAATTGTGAGTTTTTACGGGAGGTCCTACCAAGATTTCGAGGCCATATACGGATTCTAAACGATCCCACAAATGCGCTGGAATCGACAGAATTCCGATCGGAGGTACTGTTCACAGTGGGTCACTATTCATTTAAATATTTTTTCCTCGTTTTGTATGAAATCGTGAACGAAACGGAAAATTCATCACCGCTAACTTGTAGTATTCTCCGAGAGCTTCGATGTGGTGGTTGGCTCGAGTCGTGAAATGAAACGACGAGCAGGGATCGTGAAATCTATTCACATGCACATTCCTCTCTTTTTCTCACCGTCGGCGGCGATCTGGGGCCGTCGTTGGCCACTTTCAGATGGGGGTGGCTGGGCGCACCCCCCTTGGCTATCGGCCGGTCGGTCATGGTTGGCCAATCGGACGATGAGCCAACAAACCAAAACGTATTTTTTTAGGGGAATGGGTCGAGTGAGAGAGTTATGAGGCTTAAGCATTTTCCATAATTTCCTGAAACTTAAAGGTATATATAGAAAAAATTTCGAAAATTACAATATGACCCGTGAAATTATAATCAGGAGCCTCTCATTGGGTTTTCTCAAAAATTTATATTTTTGAAGCCTTTCTGATGCAAATTTTGAAAAGTGTACAACAAGAAATTTGTTCATCTCGGAAAATGAAGTCTGATGGTTTGAGAATCAGCTTGATCGAAGTTCGTTTGCTATTTTTATAGCCGAAAAAAGAAACTCTTACGCGTATAATGTTATAAACAGAAATCGCTTAACTGGTTCCCAGAACCATGCGTTTACCAACGCAACTCAACTTCAATTTAAAATGTTCCGATCTATTTTTCAACAAATAAAGTCTTATTTATGAATATCATTCAGTTCCAAATTCTAAATTTCAATTCAGAAAGCTTTCAGAACCGTTCTGAAAAATTCGGGATATAACAAAAACTCAGTAAGTAACCATGCTTGTATTACAACAAACAAGTCAAACATATACAAAAAACAAACAAATCTAACATATCAACAGTTTATCAGAATTATTAAATTGTTACAAGTTTAGATTTATCAACTTTTATTATCCTTTATACTTTACCATGACAAATTCTCATATATGCCAATTTATTAGCCAAACATTCGATTCTCACAAGTATCATTCTGAACATCATAGAACAAGTCATTTTACATCGAATCCATTTTTATCATATGAGATGTGGAGTCGGATTATTATACTTTATTACGATTAAGTATCTTTGAAACATCATTAAATCGATAAAACCAACGTACTTCCTTCAAATCAAAACATACTTTCTTCTATTCAAAACTTACTTTCTTCTATTCGGTTACAGACTATCTTCAATGCCAAAATAATCTTTAGACTATCTTCAATGCCAAAATAATCTTCTTTAACTTTCTTTATCCACGATAACTTTACAATATCTTAAAACTTGGGGTTCATTTGCATTCACACATACCGTAACACACTTCTCTTATATACATTCAAATATAATTTCATAATTCTTACACATACGTACAAAACATACCAATACAATTTAGCAAAGACGCTTTATAACCTCCAATATTCACATTGGATTCAAATCATCCATTCATTTCACATAAGCATACGCGGTCCATACATATCACGAGTTATATCATACACATACATACACTCATACATATTTACAAACATCATGCAACCAAAACACATATAACAATCAATACATCAAAGATCACATCATTCATACAACACATAAATATGGCTGGCTTACACATACAATGCTCGTACGAGACTCATTACCTATTTTAGAATATGTATGAGATGAATTTCATCTGAATGGATTCATAACCAGCTCGACTACTATACCTCGAGAAAATCAACCAATCAAACATCATACATGCATACATATCACAACACACCAAACTCATCGCACGAATTTTATGCACAAGTACATCCATGACAATCACTCCACGACATCATTAAAATTTTCACAAATATACATATGTTTCAAACATACGAATATACTTATAAATATTAATACAAATGCCATAACTTTAACAGTCCTCATATCTTTTATTCACCGATCGAACATACTTAGTTTCATATTTCCAATCTGAAAACCTTTAATACAGAGCTTATTAATTAAATATTTTCATTCAAGAAATGCTTAGCTTACTCTCATTCCTTATCAAACTTAACCATTTCAATCTGTATACAAATAACTCATATGTATAAGTTAATAATAACTTATTCATATTATATACACCTACATAAACTAAAGCCAATTTAGAAATCATAATTTGCTCCATTTACCAATTCCGTATATCCAACCTATACATATCTTAACATCATATGCATATACGAACACATGTTCATATACTTATACATTGACATATTCCTTTACATACACACATTCATATCATTATAGATTTATACCCTTACGTACTTTCATACATATGCATAAATAATAAGCTCATTTCATATCTCATTTCATATCTTATTAATAACAAAGTTCCATACATGTGGTGGTCGATTATCCTAACCATGTGTAACCTCGAACTTTGTTCTCAAGAATATCTCTTATCTATTCTGGTCTTATCCTAAACACTTCAATCATATATGTATATATATATATAACACCAATCAATTATTCAAGCACTCATCGCATGAGTTACTTACCTGGCTTTAAGAACGCTCCAGATCCTAGTCCAGTCTGCCAAAACAAATGGCGAATTACCGTCAGAATCACAACTTACAAAATTCTTGACTCAGCTATGATAAAATTCCAGATCTTTTCAGGATAACCAAATCAAGTCCAATTTTAATGATTTCAGTTAAATCACTAGTCACTTAAATCTTCGGTTTACGTGTTTTTAGAAAATCTACCCAAAAAGTTTCAGCAAACGCTACGGAAGGGTCTCGAACCCTCTGAACCTACTCGAATTTATCTAAACACTATCATAATGATATATATATGAGTCATAATTTATACAATTACGCTACTCTACGAAGCTACTGGATACATCTGAATATTTAACGGAAAACTTGAAATTAACGGATTTTTATCGGGAGGTCTTATCGAGATTTCGAGGGCATATACGAACTTCAAACGATCCCACGAATACGTTGGAATTGACGGAATTCAAATCGAAGTTACTGTTCACATGAAGGTTACTATTTATCACCTCTTCTCCCCTCGTTTTGCGTATAACTGAGTACGGATCGGAAAAATCATTATCACCATCCTATAGTACTATCTGAGAGCTTAGATTTGGCGGGTGGCTCGGGCTGTGAAACGAAGAAACGAAGCAGGATAAGAAAATAGAGGCACACGCATCTCTCTTCTCCATGTGCCGTCGTTTTCCGTCAACCGCACAATCGCCGACCACCAGGAGGTGCTCCATGGCTAGACGATCACGATGGTGGCAGTACGTGTCGCCGTCCGCCGAGGCTAACTCTCTCTCTCTCACATTTTCTCTCTTCGGGTTACTGTAGCTAAGAGATGAATTTTTGGGGTTTCTTTTGTAATAAACTGTAATTTCTGGCTTTAATAACAAACTTCCTAAAAATTACACAAAGGTCCTGCGTGAAATTGTAACTTGGTCCTTAATATGAGCTTATTCGGTTTTCAGAAAAATGGAGGACCTTATGCTCAAAATCTCAAAAAGTATTCAACACGAAAGTTGTTCGTCTCAGAAAAACGAGTCTGATGGTTAAATAATCAGCTCAATCGAAATTTTTTTGCTATCTTTATAGCCGAAATAATAAACTTTTATGCGTATAACGATAGAAATAGGATTCGCACAATCGGTTCTCGAAACCACGAGTTTTCCAACGTGACGAAACTTCACTTAAAAATATTCCAACCTATTTTCTAACATATAAAGTCTTATTTCCGAATATCATGAAGTTTCAAATTCTAAACTTCAATTCGGAAATCTTTCAGAACCGTTTCGAAAAATATTCAAGATATTACACAAGCTCAATTTTAGTAATGAAGTAGTTCGATGTAGACTTCATCGTAAACTAAAAAATTGTAGATAATTGAGTTTTCTTTCCAACAAAACTTAAATCACCTCAATTGGATATTGTATGCAAAAGTTGTGACTAAAATACTAAAAATTACGCTAATTAGGAAGTCAAAGGTGTAAATTGGGAATTTTGGGGTTTTCATTCATTTTTCCTCAATTCCTCACATAATGCATCGTTGAAAATAAAATAATGAATATTATTGCATTTAGCACAATGGAGAACATAATTTATGAGGGAAAATAATAATAAATACACTTGAAAAATGTATATTATAGGTACTCATCAAATTAATAAAACCCAAATAGATTAATTAATTTAACAAGTGTTTCCCAACTACGTTCATTTTCTAAGGTAATTCACATTTTTCAATCAACAAAATGCAATTTATACAAAAATAACTATTTAAATAGACATGTTACGGTCCAAGTTTGGGCATATCAACTCTAGATATATAGCAGTTACGTGACTTATATAAGTTCCAATTGGAGAAAGAGTAAGACAGTTTAAGAAGAGGAAAAATCAACAAATATTAGTCCCTTCAACTCTTATAGTCAAAAGTTGAAATAAAAATTAGGAAGAAAACAAAGGAAGGAAATTAACAAAGTGGGGCCTTCTTTGATGGAAAATTTGGAAAGAGTTTACACATTTGGGCACATGGGCGGATTATTTATACAACCAGCTTGAGAGCTTTTGGAAAATTTCCAAAACATGATTTAAATATGATATTGCTTTCTTTTCATTTTATGAAAGCGCTGAGTTTTAAAATTTTGTTATGGCCTCCAATTAATTTTGAAAATGTGTTATTATTTAAAATTTATTTAATTATTTTGATTTCGTAAAAATGATTTGTACACACCAAATAAGTAGCATCTCAAAAATATGTAATTCGAGAGAATGATTTTTTTTTTTTTCCATATATGTATATTAGTGTTTCTTCTTAAAGAATAAATAACTAATATAAACATACTTTAAACTTTAGATCTTATAAATTCTTAATCTTGAGAAATCTATATTAAAATAAGAATCTCATTAGATATTCATAATTGTTATAGTTACTTCATCACTGCCCTACGTCTACCCTCCAAAACATGAATTGGCAATTAAATTATCATATACCGTTTTCATAAAATGAATTCTCGTTGAGGAGTATAAATATTATAAATGAATATGATAATTGTTATATTAAATATTATTATCTGAAATTTTAAAATTACTTGTAGTAAGTTTTTCCAACTGAATAAAATTAGTTGGACAAACTAAAATAGTACAATTTATTACTATTAAAAGAAATAATTGTTTGAGTTAGATCTCTATGATATCTGCAATGTCCAAAATATGATTTTAAATCTTATAAAATCATATCATGAAGATTACACAGATTATAAAAAAATTAATTCAAATGTTTTTTTTCCTTTAACAGTTATACTCGTATTCATCACCGAAGGTTATAACTGTAGTTAGGATGTTGATTCGTGGGTTTATTCAGCCTTACACAAAGAGCTCAAAATACTATGATTATTGGTTTTTTAGAGTGATTAGGGTAATTGGGATTGGGTTGAGTGATTCTCAAGCACGAGCAGTTATCTCCGCTCAATACAAAATTTATTACAAGTGCCTTATAAATTAATGAAATAATTTTGATTCACTTCTTTTAAAATAAATATTTACTGTTTTTTGTGAAAATTAAACTTTACCCCATACAAAATTAATTTTGGTGAATATATGCATGTGTGTTATTATGCACACATTTTGAATTTTATTATCTCAGATGGCTTGAAGGAACACAATACTAATATAGAGAGGGTGCGCATTGCTGTAAAGTATGTGAAATCTTCAACTGCAAGGATGCTAATGATTATGGATTGTCCAACTAGAGAACAAGATAGATCTTATGATTTGTAATTTAAAGAAGATGAGAATGGGAATAGAACGAAAGGGCCGCCTGATGCTAATGATTGGGCCAATGTAGATCGGTTTGTCGAGTTTTTGAAGAGTTTTTATGATGCCACTCTTAATTTTTCTTCCTCCCTTAGTGTGACATCAAATCTTTGTTATAATGAGGTAGCTAAGATTCTGAATATGTTGATTGTTTTGACTGCAAATAAAGATCCTCTATTGGGAATCAACGGAAAAGATAAATAAGTTGTTGATAATTTTTACACAGCTTGATCCAAGGTATAAAATGGGATTTGTATAATTTATTTTTGAGGGTTATATACCAATTATAGTGCTAACGGATGGAAAATGAGTTTTTGATAAAGTTTTATGAGACTTATAGCACATGGCACCGTAAACCATCATACGATGATAGTATTGATAGTGGAAGTGGTACCCAATTTTCTGAAGACAGTGCATTAAATTTGAGCTTAGGTGGTAATCTTGAAAATGAGTTCCCTTTTGTGAGATACAATAAGATGGCAAAGAATAAAAATAATATGAATGTATCAAATGAGGTGGAGAAATACTTGACTGATGTTGTTGAAGATCCATCTAATCTAAAGTTTAATATTTTATTGTGGTGGAGGTTGAATTCTTCTAAATATTCAATTTTGGCACATGTTGCAAGTGATGTCCTAGCAATTTCAGTATTTACTGTGGCTTCTGAGTTCGCCTTTAGTATCAGGGATCGTGTTCTAGATCAAAATATGAGTTCTTTGAAAAAATGGTTGAAGCCTTGATATTTGCATAAAATTAGTTACGGTCCCAGCTTTTGTTGAATAGTACAGTCAAATTTGAAATGTAGATCGAAGAATATGAATTTTATGAAAAGATTGAAGCATGTTTGATTTAAACTATAATCCAAACTTATGATTTAGATTATTTTTTTTTTAGTAAATTCTAAATTTATTTACAATATGTTTTTTTTTTTACATAGAGTTCATAAAAGCAACACAACTGGAACATTCTACTACTATTTAAGCTTTTGTCGATCATGGAGAATTGCAGATGTTTCGTGCTTTCTTCACTTCGAAATTCTCATGAAGCCTTCTTGATGTCAGTTATGCTAGTTTGGTTTTGAAGAATATTTTTTGGTCATTATTCTTGAACCTTTGTGAGAATTTGTGAAGAAAATGTCTATAAACATTTGATTGAATTCAGAATTACAATGAGATGCCTTTATATAGGCATTATACATAACTACCATAATAAGTGCACAACTACTATATTAAACACATCTACCAACTACACTCTACACAACTATCAACTACAAAACTACTAACAACAAACACACAACTAACATACCCCCTCAAACTCAAGGTGGTTTAGACGAAACCAAATTGAGTTTGGAAACAAGTGTAGTGTACCGTCCCGGAAGAAAGGATTTGGTGAAGACATCAGCTAGCTGATCAGTGGATTTGAGATACTTCAAGGAAATAGTGCCACAAGCAACGTGTTGGCGAATGAAATGATAATCGATCTCAATGTGTTTGGTGCGCTCATGAAAAATATCATTATATGCAATTTCAATAGCACTTTTGTTGCCGCAGTAAGTGAGAGATGATGGTTAAGGGATTCCCATATCTTCTAGAAGCCAACGTAACCATAGAAGTTCAGCTGTAGTAGCAGCAACAGCTCTATATTCAGCCTCAGTACTCGAGCGAGCAACCAATATATGTTTCTTGCTGAACCAAGAAATAAGTGAGTCACCAAGAAAAAATACAGTACCCCGTAGTTGATCGATGATCAATAGGGTCTCCTGCCCAGTCAGAATCAGAATAGGCTCGAAGAACCAATGATGAAGTAGCAGAAAAATGGAGACCAATAAAGTGAGTTCCTTTAACATAACGAAGAATGCGAAGCACTGCAACATAATGAGTAGAGCGAGGATCGGTCATGAACTGGCTGACAATGTAAACTGCATAAGAAATGTCTGGTCGAGTGACTGTAAGATAAATGAGGCTTCCAACCAATTGTCTGTATAGAGTAGGGTTATCAAGAGGAGTGCTATCTTCATTTATAGGTGTAAGGCAAATATTATACTCAATTGGGTTGGAATCGTCTTGCTATCTGTAAGGCCAGCTCGAGAAAGAAGATTAGAGGCATACTTGGCTTGCGAGGGATGATAACCATCATCATCACAAATAACCTCAAGACCTAAAAAATAACTCAAAGGACCAAGATCTTTCATTTCAAATTGTTGACTAAGAGCCTGCTTGAGATCTGCAATGCCTGGAATATCATCTCCAATAATAATCATATCATCAACATAAAGAAGTAATATCACAATACTCTTTTCGAATTTTCGAAAAAATAAGGCTGAATCATATGGACTGGAGGTGAACCCAATTTGACTGACAGCGGTACTGAATTTGGCAAACCATGCACGAGGAGCTTACTTCAAACCATGGCTGGATTCAAGCCATGTTAGTTGTGTGTTGTGTTGTTAGTAGTTGTAAAGTTGATAGTTGTGTAGAGTGTAGTTGGTAGATATGTTTAATATAGTAGTTGTGTATTTATTATGTTGAAATGATAAAGCTGGTTATTTTCCAAGTTGACAAGAGACACAATGAAAAGATTGATCTTTAACAGAATCTAGTGAACCATTAGAAACTAAATAACGAAGTTTATTTATCGAGGCATAACCAAGACGCATATGCCACAAGTGAAGAGAAGATGGAGTAGATACAACACATAGTTGGGAAAAACGATTTGAGGGAAGATGCAGAGAGATGAGTTCAAACAGACTTCCAATTCTACGGCCTATTCCAAGAATCTGTCCCATCTGCGGATCCTGCACACGATAACCATTAGTGGAAAATATCAATTCTAATCCAAGTTCACATAGTTGACCAACAGAAATAAGGTAGAATGTAAGTTTGGGAATAAGAAATGTATTTGGTAATGTGCGTGTAGGTGTTGATATGTGGCCAGACTGACTTACAAGCATTTGTGAGCCATCTGTAATGAAAATTGGAGAAATATTTATGGTGGGAGAGGTGGAAGAAAATAACGGGGATTGAGAAGTCATATGATTACAACAACTAAAGTCAAAATATCAATGAGAATTACCTGAATTGACAGATAAGGCAGTAGAAGTACTGGGATTGGTGGAGATTATTTGTCTAATGAGTGTTTCTAAGTTACCAGTGGATGTAAGAGAGACAGTGACCTCAGAGGTAGTAGCAGCAATTGGAATTGCTATCTTGGAGGGCTGACCAGGTCTTAGGGGACGAGTGGGGCACTGCTCAATGGAATGGTCAGACAGCTTGCAGTAGCGAAAATCCATCTTAGTGGGACAGTGAGAGGTTATATGGTCTATTTTCTTGCATTTGTGACATTCAGTAAGACTATATTCAATCAAAGTATGACCAGATTTGTTGTAGGTACGATAAAATTTGCCTCCACCTTTTGAGAAATGTTTACTCGCGGTAGAAAGCATAACATCATCGTGAGATGGCTTAAGTAAGCCGAGACAAGTTTCATCAAACAATAACCGAGAGACAACATCTTCTAATGTAGGCAGGGGAGATTGATGTAACAATGAAACTCGACAAGATTCAAAGTCATCAGTAAGGGCCATAAGGAATTAAATTAGCCGCATACGGTCACGGTGTGTCGTATAATTAGTTTCATCAAAGGTGCAACTCATTGATGGTTCTGACAGAGCAAGTTGGTCCCAAATATTCTCCATTTTTGCAAGAAAATCAGTAATAGACTGCCATTTCTCTTGTTTCAAATTATGCAACTTTTCCCACAATTGATACTGACTAGAGAGATCAGAAGAGGTGTACCTTAATGCAAGCATATCCCAAACTTTTTTAGCAGTTTCATAGCGGCCAAATTGATGATGAATGGCTGGAACCGAAGTATTCTGGAACCATATCAGAATTTGGTGATTCTTATTATCCCAATCCTCGAGATGATCAGCGAGCTGTCCTTCAGTTTCATTAGTGAGCCGAGTGGGGGACTTGAAATCTCCAGTAACATAACGCCATAGTTTCCGACCCTTGAGAAAACTACGCATTCCCTGAACCTAGAGACGGTAGTTTGAACCTGTGAAGACGGTAGGAATGGGTTGCATAACATCTGACTTTTCCATTTGTCAAATATTATAAGGTCATGATTGATTTTGATGATTATGAGGTTACCGTTGCGTCTGGAATGGTCGAAAATGGTTGAAATGACCATTTGTTGGTCAAAATCCGATACAGAGACCAAAATATAGAGTTTCAGAAGTTATAGGGGTCAAAGAGTAATTTCTCAAATATTTAGGGACCACAATGTAATTTCTAGAAAATATAGGGGTCAAATTATAATTTATGAAAATTTAAGGGACCAAAATGTAAATTGCAGAAAGTATATGGATCTTTCTGTAATTTACCAGATTATGCTGACATGACTGACATGTGGCACTGACGTGGTGATGATGTGGCGCTGACTGAGCGCTGAATGTATGCTGACTGTATGCTGACTGTTCGATGACATGGTGCTAACTGTGTGCTGATGTGTTGCTGACTGTGTGTTGGCGTGTCGCTGACTGTGCGCTAACGTGGTTATGATGTGGCTGTCTTCAACCTCTAGTAGGCGCGTGGGCGCGTGGGCGCGTGAGCTGACTCTTAACTGGCGCGTGCAGGCGCGTGACGCCTCCCTGGACCTTCGTTCGATCACCAGAAAATACCACCATACTCGTCTCGACGTGAACAAGCTGATGGTATACTCAAAATTAATTTTTAACAACTTTCCCAAAACCCGAATTTTCGGAACCAAGTTCCGTTTGATGTGTTCTTCACCTCTGTAAAGAACCTAAGCTCCTGATACCATGTGAGAATTTGTGAAGAAAATATCTATAAATATTTACTTGAATTTAGAATTACAATGAGAGGCCTTTATATAGGCATTATACACAACTATCATAATAAATACACAACTACTATATTAAACACATCTACCAACTACACTCTACATAACTATCAACTACACAACTATCCACTACACAATTACTAACGACACAACTAACAATCTTTATGTCACTTAATCTTGTTTTGGTATTATACTTGTGCCATTGTGGTAGTTGATTGACTGTTGAGACTTGAGACTTTTGGGCTTTGATTTGGTAGCTATGTATTGAGGAATTGCTACTTTGGTTTGTTTATCATTAGCGTAACTGATATTATTGAAAGTCACTTTTGGACTTCATTGTATTGTATTTCGTTCGGATATTATTGATAGTTAATTTTGGTTTGTATCATCATACTATGATAAGGTTGGACTGTTAGACTCTTAACCATTTCAAAATCTAAAAGTTAAAATCAAATCTTTATCATTTCGGTTTACTTTGGTTTCTAATATTGTGAACCAATCAATTTTCGGTTCGGTTCGATTCAAACCGAAACCAACCCAAAATCATTTTTGCCTACTCCTAAATTAGGTTGGGTGGTTCTCAAGCAGGAGTAGTTGTCCATGCTCAATACGAAATTTATTAAAAGTATTTTACAAATTAAAGAAATAATTTTGATTTACTTCTTTTAAAATAAAGAGTATTTATTATTTTTTTTATAAAAATCAAACTTTACCACATACGAAATTAATATTATGGATACGCCACTGATGATTTCTGGAGTATCAGCTCATGCTTTTCAAGATTATGATCCTTGCATTCACCTCTTTGGCTCCAAGAATTCGCCCATGCGGTGTTTGCTTGTTCAATGAATCTAATAATAGATTAGTGAAGTTTATCGAGCTTTCCCATATTTTCTAACCCCAATTCAATTTAGTTTTTGTTTCTTTAAACCTTTGTCAAGAGTCAAGACTTTATCTTTAATTACGTCAAATTCCAACAGCCATGCCACGTTATTTTTGCAATCCTATATATTTATTTATTTATTGGAAAGAGTTTAAACATTTGTGCACATGGGCGGATTCATTATATAATATACGACCACCTTGAGGGCTATTGGAACCATGATTTAAATATGATATTGCTTTCTTTTCATTTTATGAAATCGTTCCGATTGAGTTTTAAATTTTTATCATTGCCCCTAATTAATTTTGAAAATGTATAATTATTTAAAATTTATTTAGAATCCACTGTTAAATTGAATTTGTATTAATTGAATATTTAATTAACAAGTGGGAACCACGTGAAGCCCACATTTGATAATTTTTGACAATTGATAAATATTGACTTTATTTTAAGGGAAAATAAGCATAACCTCATAATGTTTGACAAAACTAATCGAAACTCTTTAATGTTTAAAAAACTAAACAAAATCATA
>SKCR01012000.1:0-35896 GCA_019454045.1 Zanthoxylum bungeanum
CCCATCTGTTGGGGTTTTGGGCGAAGGGTGCGGCAGAAGCGCGGTTTAGGCGAAATTATAATTTTAAAACTTTTTCAAATTACCGAACAAATTATTCAATATCTAATATGAATAATTTATTCATATTTCACCTAAACACATTTATTCGATATCAAATAACGACATAAATATATATGAAATGTCGCAAAACTTTTACGAAAATATTTTTCCGTAAAATGGCCTAAAACGCGTTTTTGACTGAACCGACCACCCAACAGTTATAGGGACTGCCCAGGTCAGCCCCAATAGTGTTAGGGCAGTTCATGGGCTGCCCGAACAGTGATAAATTCACTTTTGAATAGTCGTCACCCGATTGGCTCAAAAGTCACTCGGTAACGCCGTTTTTCACCGTTTTTCACTTATTTCAACTCCGAAACACTTTCTGGTAATTGTTCCAACTCCCAAAATACATCCAATACATTCATAGACATATTTTTCATCACCAAGATATCAGATATTCCAGGTCTGAAACAGAAACAAAAATACTAATTTTTCATGCTTTAAATCCAATTTTTTAAGATTAATCCAATTAATCAAAACACCAATCAAAGTCACCACACATGAACCACCCAAAAACAATTCTAGGCATTACAAGAGTGGTCATAACACTCTAGAATGGAAACATGTCATCAAATGAACAAATTGGACAATAATTACAATATTTTCATCCAAAACACTTCACACATGCATTATCACTTCCAAATCCATCCACCACAACCAAAATCCCCAAATTCTTAAGGAAAACGAAACCCTAGAATCTTACTAGATCATCAAGAAAACAAGAAACATGCTTTCAAGCTTAGAGATATATAGGATTACCTCTAATTCCATAATTTCCTAAAGCTTTTTCCTTGATTTCCTTCCTTTTCCTTCTTGTTTCATCAAACCAAACTTGGGAGATTTTTAAGAGAGGTATTCGGCCATGGTAGATGAATTAATTGAAGAAGAAAATATTTTCCCCTTTTAAATACAAGTGACCGACTTTTAGGGAGGGTATTTTGGTCAATTTGTAAATTTATTCCAATTAAATTAAAATAATCTTTATGTTAAACAAATCAAATTTGCACACTTAAGCCTAATTAAATCATGCCATGTGTATCAATAATAATTAAACATATTTCATAACATTTATGAAATATGGATATTATTTAACTATTCAAATATTTAACAATTAAATATCTAAATAAATAATTAATATAATTATTATTATGTATGTATTTTTATTTACATTAAATAACAAATACATATATTAATGGCATGTGTCAAAATCTCATTTGACGATTAATTAATGTGTCTCTAATCAAATTATGTATCAAATACAAATACACAATAATTACTAATTGACCAAAATCCCCTATTGCATGTGTTATCGTTTAACCGCTTAAACGATTCCAATTAACTCATTTAATCTGATGAAGTCTTATGAATAATTTGTATTATTCATATCGCGTTGCCCAAATTCTCAATGAGTACACATCATATTGTGAGACTCTCTAAGTTTAGGTTTATCAGTCAAGATATCCAATTTCGTGTCCATAATTCACTCACTCATGAATTATGACGACCACGGATAATCTCGTTAAACTATGCAAGTCGAGGTCATTACATACGTATAATCTCTCTGTCACAGGCTATCCATATTATACATGGGATATAGAAAAGAACGTCAAATTCAATTGGTATAATATAGTCGATTTTCAATTTACAATCTCTAAATAACACTCGGAACTGATTTCTGAAGTTATACCACGGCCATGGATTTACTAGATCGTAAACACGTGAGGATACATATGCCCTGTACACATGACTGACGGATTCTATCTTGATACGAACAGGATATCATGAGCATCAATCCACACCCAACGAACATGCAGAGGTCTGATCATGAATAGATCGGTGACGTTACTGCCATCAAAGTGTGGAGGATAACTTATATATCTACAGTGGTATCTCAAGTCGAATGACCACTATGCTCGCTCAACTCGAGAAGATTCATATTGTCGTTGGTGTACCATCTATTAGGAAATCTTCAGTGAGTCGTTCAGTGTTTATCAAATAAACACCTACATGTCTATACGAGTCTCCTGAGACTCATGGTTCATTGGGATAAACTATCGGACCAAGTCATGATATACGACATGTACTGGTCTCAGCGGATTTGACTAATCGACCCGTGTTAGTAAATATTGACCAGGAACTTTATTTAAGGATATACATCTTATAGTGCGTTTCCCATGTCAATTACAAACTACGTTGTAACTACGCACTACGTTGTAAATCCTAGAGTCTTTGTCTAATATACACATATCACTAAATCAGATTTAGTTTCTAACTAATCATAATTAGATATCTAATCGTAATTAGATCGAATATGTGTATAAAAGACAATAGGTGCTACCATTAAATAAGTAATATTATGGAAAATGGAATTACTCGTATTTATGAATCGGACATAAATACGATCCGGATTGACACTCCGAGCACCAATCCTAACATCATCTTCGTTCCTCGGGCCGGCATACCGAGGTGAATGATGCTTAGGAAAACTTTCTGACTTCTCAAACCAGGTCAAGTTCACAAAACATGACCACCTCGGGTCAGTTACCACAAATGCTCAAATGTTGTCAATTCTAATTTTTCTCTTCTGGGTCGAGTCGGCTTCCCAACGTTGCTCTATCAGCTGAATCTGCCTTCAAGAGAACTTATTTTTTAGGTGGCTCAGGCCCCTTTGTCTGCCTTCGGTCTCCCTAAGCCCTCGGTCCTTTATCATTCCCATCGTTAAAGTACAAAAAGTGTTTCTCTAGGTGGGTACCTCATGGATTCATAGTTTGTTCCAACAGCTGTCAAATCTCATTCCGCCCCTCCGCGATATTTGAACTTCCTTAGGGTTTAAAACCACCATCAACAAACATGAATAGTGATCATTTTTGAGATGTTTATAAAGTGAGGTGGCTGGTCTTCTATCAAAGAGGAACAAAAAAAGCCATCTTGTATAGACCCGGCCGGCGGTTCAATTCCGGTTCGGAACCGAATCGAACCGGTTCGGTTCCTAACCTTTTTTTTAAAATTTGAAAATTAATTAAAATAAATGAGATTAATTTTATTAATAAAAAAATTTATTACATTGAAGAGCTTGAGCTTAAATTTTTAAAAATTTAAGTTGCCTACGTATCCTCCAAGGGTGAGAGGAATCAAAGCTCAGGTAGTTCCATTACAATTTTAAGACATATCCCCTTTTTAAATTACAATTTTACAATTATCAATCATCATTATCAGTTGATCCTTCGGCTCCGGTTCCGCTTGCACTTGTTGTTGCACTTGCAGAAGCATTATCGAACAAATCTTCAAAATCATCGGGGGCATCTTCTTGTTGTCTCAGATCAGCTCGAGTCCAATTATCCACACAAGCTGTTGCTTCTAGAGTGCTTGGATGTAATAAAGATCGCATAGTTTCCAATATATTACCTCTCAAGCTGAAGTCTTGCTCAACCGCAACGGTGGAAATAGGTGCTGCCAATATCTCTTTAGCAATAATTGATAAAACATGATATATATTTTGATGCCGGTTCCACCATTCAAAGATTTTAAAATTTTTACTGCATAAACTTTCATTAGAAAACTCAAAATTTGTAGATAAATAATTATCTAATTCAGGGTTATTAGTTGTCATATCCCTAGCTTTTGTATTTCGTTGCAATAACCAACGATCTCATGCGCTAAGTCTTGTTTGAATTACCGGTTCGATACTACTAGATTCACCTAATGTTCCTAAGTTATATCTTACAATATAATCATTAAATAAAATAATTAAATCATTTCTTAATTTCGTCATTAATATTGTAATATCAATTTCATCTAATATTCCTAAATAACCATAATGAGCTTGTAAAGCACCATTCAAACCTTCTAATTTAAATCTAGGATAAAAAACAGCAGCAATAAGATAAAGTAAATGAATTTCTCTAAAATAATTCAACCATCTTACCTTCATAACAGTAATGGCTTCAAACAAAACAATATTATTATGATCGCTACTGTCAACATGCTCATCGAGAGTGCCAACAATATTTAAACTCTCAAGAAGAAATAAATGTGTTGTAGGATAATAAACACCGCTAAAAACTAAAGTAGCATCATTAAAAACTCTTAAAATATCTAAAAAAATTCACAAATATCCCATTGACTATGATAAAGTGTGACATTTTGAACATGTTGAGAAAAAAACTACATAATGCATCTTTGTATTGAAATGCTTGACATAAAAGAAAATAAGTTGAATTCCAACGTGTTGGAACATCTCTTGAAAATTTAATCGGTTTAATACCATTTATTTTACAAAACTTGGTCCATTCTCTCCTAACTTGAGAATATGACCAAATACAGTTAAGTGCCGTTTTAATTGGATCAATGAAAGGTGATAATAATTTTAGACCGTCTTGCACACATAAGTTAAGGACATGACATGTACAACGAATATGAAAAAACTGACCCCCTAAATTTGGTTGACATATTTCTTTTAAATCATTGATGGATGTAGTATTTGCAGATGCATTATCAAATCCAATTGTTAAAATTTTTTCTACTAAACCATATTCATCAAAAATTACCTTCATCATTCTATAAATATTATGTTCAGTATGTTGGTCATCAAAAACTCTAAATGCAATAAGTCGTTTTTGCATGGTAAATAATGCATCAATCCAATGACAAGTCACACCCATGTATGAGTGTGTTTGCCAATGGTCACTCCAAATATCAGAACATATAGAAATACGACCTTTCATCTCTTTAAATATTTCATTTAAAATAATTTTACCATCTTTGTATAATTTAAAAATATGACGTTTTGTTGTGTTTCGAGTCATTCTACATGCAGCAGGATTTAAAGCATTATGCATGTAATTAGTAAAATGAAGTTTTTCACCAAAACTTAAAGAAAGATGTGCCATACAAGTTAATTTCGCAAATTCTTCTCTATTTTTTGCATCAGAATATTTAAATAAATCTACAGCACTCGTACCTCTACTAGATGATGCGTACCTGGCCATTTGAGTTTGCGTCGTATCAATGCCAAATTCAACCGGATGATGTTTTTCCATGTGCTTGATCATATTGCCGTATCCACCAGAAAATTTATAGATAACCCCACAATAGTTGCAAATTGCTCGTTGTGAATCATCTTCTAGGCGTTCCAAATTAAAATGAATTTTGAAAATATCCGAGGACCGAGCCTTAACTTCTCTTCTCCGTGATTGTGCACTGACACTAGGGCCGCTCTCTTGGGTTGGCATATTTGACATTATGTTCTCAGATGAGCTTGCCATTTTTCGTTTGAGAAATTAGGAAGAAAAATAAGAAAATTGAATAATTGTTAAAATTTTAACAAATTAACAACTAATTGAATTGAGATTGAGAATAAGAGAATTGTATGAATTGAGATTGAGAATAAGAGAATTGTAGGAAATGAGAGAGTTGAGAATTTGGTGTGTTGAAATAATGAAAAATGAATACTATTTATAGATTTTTAGAATTTTTTTGATACCAAAAATGCCCCTAAATATAACCGTTTTATTACCGTTATTAGGGATATATTAGTAATTTATATTTTAATTTATAAAATTTTTTAATAATTTTTTTTTACTTATTGGGCAGGGAGCCGTTGGCTCCCTGCCCCCCCCCCCCCAACGGCTACTAGCCATTGGGGTAGGGTTCCTGTTGGAACCCTACGGTTCTAACCAGTTCGAGTTGGGGACGAACCCCAACCGAACCGGTCGCCAACGGTTCCGGTTAGGTTCCGGTTCCGGTTCGGTTCCGGATCTGAACCGGAACCTTGGCCGGGTCTAATCTTGTAGATGTCATAAGCCACATTCTCTCTATCGAAGATCGATTGCAAGGGCTTTTATTAGGTCTGTAGCTTAATCCATATTATACTAAACAATGGCGAAAAAGTGCACTTAAAGCAGCTGATGTGGCATCTATAAAACTTTTTCTCCAAAAGGTAATGCATGCACTATTATTTTATATTTTAAATATTTTTGATATTTTTATTTTGGCATATGACAAAACCAAATCAGCGCACAATAAAACTTTACACCTAGATATTACATTTTGCTGTGATTCTCTGATCACTAAAGAGTGTTTTGAGGAAAAAATCCATTCTATTACTACAAGAATAGACTTTATAAAGTATTTCAAACTTTACAAAAAAATTATCACTCACTCTTACACTCTCTAAGCTTTCTACATTTGAAGCTTAATATTTTTGTGATGATTTTGCTCTCAAAAGAGAGCTCTTATTAATAGCCAACATTTGACTCACAAATTCAACAAAGCAATTGTAACACCCCGTCATAGGCAGGATGCTACCGGCAGGAGACGGGTTTCACCCATCTCAATAAGCCTTAAATTTACAGAAAATTCGGCATGATATATCATAAAACTGAAGAACCTGGATGTCAGTCCAGCATTAAAATGAACCTGAAATAAACATCATATATAAAAAGAGACCTCGGGTTAACACCAACATATCAATTGTTGGAAACGCTTTTCTAGGGCAGCGGAAGCACGTTAGGTACCCGGATCGGACTTGGAAAATTTTTCTGCCCTTCTCACCAAGAGGTCGAAAAATACCAGCACCACCACTGAAATTTTATTTCTATTTTAGAAAAAATTCCAGCCCCATAACAGACCCCGAACAGCAGCACAAAATTGGACTATTTTAGACCCGATACACACCCAACAAAACAGCCCCTAAAATACATGAACAATGGTTGTATTTCAGTTCTGATTTTACACTTGAAAAAAGCCCCAACACAGCCCCAAAACAACCCTTTGTGTTCACAAAAAATTCTGGATTAAAATCGAAATAAATTGAGCACTGTTTCACCAATACAAGGTGTGGCAGTGAGCAAAAACAAGCCTTGTTGCCTTGTGTAAAAGAAAAAGAAGGAGATGATTCTTTGTTCGACACCACAAAGTCTTTCGGGCTATATTTTGTTACCAACGGAAACTAGTGTGGGCTAGACTCACAAAATTAATCCTAAACGTTTTAGAGATTAATGTCACACAAGGAAAAATCTTTTATTTTTCTTTCTTGTTCTTTTTTCCTCAACACTTTGAGAGAGTTTGAAGAAGAAGAAGATGGAGGCTAGGGTTAGAATGAGAGAGATTGTAAAAAGAAAAATCTAATTTTCTTTTACACTTAGGGTTATTTGTTTCCAAAACAAACAAACCTTTCCCCTCCCCTCCTAGGTAAGGTTCGGCCATAGCAAGGAATTATAAAATTTTTTGTAACATTAAATTTTCAATTACCATAATTGAAAAGATGTTACAAAAGTTAATAATTTATCACCTAATAAAAGGTGTAACTTCCAAATTGAATTGAAGGGTTTCCAAAACCCAAATTTGGAATTCCAAGTTTACCCTTATTAAATTATATCATATATAATTTAATATTATGTATTTAATAATCAGCATATAATTATTAAAACCAAATATTATATTTTAATATATAGTTTCAAGTGTGACAAAATAATATTGTTAATCATATTAATAATATTTATACATGTGTGAGTATATAATTGGACCATCCAATTATACTAAATCTGCTATAGTATATTGAGCTAGCACGGGGACCAAATGGACCTACGGTTCCGAACTCCAATAATCTCGAAATATTAATTAAGCTCTTAATTAAATATTCCAAATTATTAACTCCGTGTTATTTCACTAAAAACTCGAAGTTGCACTCTCTTTGCCGCAAATAGTATAATAAGCCGAATTACGTCGGTGTCCATCGATATAGTCATTACATAAGGACCCTTCACAAGTATCTCGTAATTAAAGCCGGGCCATAGTGTCTGTTATACCCCTCTAAGTATTTTTACCTTAAGTACTGTTGATTCTTTATTAAATGATTTATTCATAACCATTATGAATGTTAATCTTTCTATTCGTAATAGAAAGACTTGAGAGCTCTAACCGTTCAAGTATTGAATCAACCCTTAATAAAGATATTCATCTACTTCTCGCAAGAATGAGTGAACTTCATATCTATGAAAAACGTCCCGAGCTACACACCAAACCATGTCCCCAAAGTACGTAGCTGTTGGTCGGGATTGCTACACCAACCTCATCTTTATAAATCAAAAGACATAGCATGTCATATGTAGGAGTTCGTAGTACACTCAGGATTAAGATCAATCCATATATAACCATCTGGTAGATCGAAATAAATTTCTTTATTTAACGGATATTATAATAAACTCATTTCTATCTGGGTCCAGTCCTATATAATCATATCATACAAGGTGCTTTCATTCTCATATCTTCACATAGACGATCCCGGATCAAGGTCGCCATACAATATAAAATGGACCGCAGCTATAGATAAACCACAAATAAAATACACGTTTTGTTTACTCTCTATGGACTATTTTAGATTACTAATTTCAAACTTAAATCATTTTGTGTATGACATTCATACACTAAGTCTGAAGGCACATGAGTAATCTAGAGTAAACATGATAATATACAATATGTGATTTTAAACAAATATTTTGATAAATGAATAATGCATCATTTTATTTCATAAATTATAATACCGTTTACATTATATGATGCTCTAGGGCATATATCCCAAAAATCTCCCACTTGCACTAGAGCAAATGGGATATGTCACGTAATCATAGACTATTTGGGTGACCTAAATACTTTAGTCGATAAGGTCTTTGTAAACGGATCAGTCAGGTTCTCTACATATGTAATCTTTGTAACAGAAACATCTCATCTATGTACTATCTCCCTGATAAGATGATATTTCCTCTCTATATGTTTTCCCCTCTTGTGACTTCTTGGTTCATTTGAATTTGCCACTGCACCACTATTATCGCAATAAAGTGTGAGTGATTTATCCATATCTGGAACAACTTCTAGATCTCCTAAGTAAGGGTGGCAGAAAAGCCCAAGCCCGGTCCGGCCCGGCCCGGCGGGCTTTGGCCCGGCCTGAGAGACTAAATTACCAAACCGGGCTTTTGGGACAGGGCCCGAGCCGGGCTTAAATTAAAAAAAAACGGTGAAACGGAAAGAATTCAATATGCCAATTTTTTAATTTTTAATGGCATTGTGCTTTCATGGTTCAACTGTGTATAATGAATTTTCTGTTTTTATCATTTTATATTTATGAACATGGGGCTTCTAGTATTGTGTTTGCTTAGTCCTGGATAAAATATTTCTCTCAAGAAATAAATTAGAACTATCAACCATGTGAAACCAAACACTGTGGGCTATTTACTTTCAAAATTAAGGTGAATTGGACAATACTGTAAGCTTATTAAGCTTTTCTATGAGGCATATATTTATGCTTTGTGCTGAGTGAATTGTAGGTTTATTAGGATTTGCATGTGCATTGCTGATTTTGCAGCATTTTTTTTATATACTGCTACTGTTTACTTGTTGGTTGCTCATGTCAATTTTTGCATTTAGTGTTAATGTATGATATATTTATATAATATAAATTTCATTTTAATTTTAAATTTTTTTTTTTTAAAAAAAAAGGCCGGATTTTGGCCCCCGGCCGGGCTTTTTTCGGGCCCGGGCCAATTTTTTTTGGGGCGGGCTCGGGCCGGGCTTCGAAAAGCCGGCCCGGCCCATTGCCACCCTTACTCCTAAAAACTTACGGAGCCAGACTGCTTCCTTAGCTGCTTCGCAAGCTGCTATATACTCAGCCTTCATAGTGGAGTTGGTACTACAAGATTATTTTATACTCCGCCATACTATAGCCCCACCACCTAAGGTAAAAACTGATTCAGATGTTGATTTCCTAGAATCAACATCCGTCTGAAAATCAGAGTCTGTATATCCTCTTAGGATCATATCCTCACCAGAATACACAAGCATATTATCTATCGTTCTCTCAAGATACTTGAGAATGTGTTTCACAGCTACCCAATGATCCAATCATAGGTTAAACTGAAACCTACTGACTACTCCCACTGCAAAGCAGATGTCCGGTCTCGTGCATAACATAACATACATGAGACTACCAACTGCTGAGGCATATGAGATATGTCTCATTTCCTCAACTCCTTGAAGTGTCTTAGGAGAATGTTCCTTGGACAAATGAATTTCATGTTTTCACATCCGATAATATCTTTACATCATTCCCAATAAGTAAAATATCATTGATGTATAAAACAAGAAAAACCATCTTCCCGTCAATGACGTGCTTGTATACACAAGGCTCATCAATATTCTGTTCAAAGTCATAAGACTTGATCGTGGTATCAAATCTTATGTTCCAAGATCGAGATGCTTGCTTCAGTCCATAAATGGACCTTCGCAGCTTACAAACCTTTTGCTATTGACCTTGGGCTATGAACCCATCTGGTTGTACCATATAGATACACTCATCAAGATTTCCATTCAAGAATACAGTCTTGACATCCATTTGCCAAATCTCATAGTCATAATATGCGGCAATGGACAAAATAGTGCAGATGGATTTTAACATGGTTACTGGCGAGAAAGTTTCATCATAGTCAATTCCTTCTTTCTGGCTTAGCCTTGAAGGTCTGTACATTCCCATCTGATCTTCTTTTTCTCTTGTAGATCCATTCATTTCTATCTAGGTCCAGTCATATATGATCACATCATACAAGGTGCATTCATTCTCATGTCTTCACATGGACGATCCCGAATCAAAGTCGCCATACAATTATAGAATGGACCGCGACTATAGATAAACCACAAACAAAGTATCCGCTTTATTTGCTCTCTATGGATTATTTTAGATTATTAACTTCAGAGTTAAATCCTTTTGTGTATGACACGCATACATTAAGTCTGAAGGCATATGAGTAATCTAGGATAAACATGATAATATACAATATGCAATTTTAAACAAACACTTTGATAAATGAATAATGCATCGTTTTATTTCATAAAACATAATATCGTTTACATTACATGATGCTCTAGGGCATATATCCCTACAACAAAATCATCACCTAATGGCTCTGTGCCCATATCATCTATCAACACACAATGGCTCTGTGTCCACAACATCATAAGCAATCAAATCATTTACTTAATACAAATGGCATGCTCAGCACGACAAATAAAATAATAAATCAAATATCCTAAACTTCTAAAACTTCTCCCAGGACACTTGCGAGGGCGACTGCCGCTTAGGTGATCTGCGTCTCGAACATGACTTCCAAAGCTGTCGTGGTTGACCAATCTGTAAGCCAACCTATAAAACTAGCAAACTGGTTTGGTGTGAGTTATAAAAACTCAATAAATAACCATGCCAGTACTATAAACAAAACATACAAGTCAATTACATTAGAAGTTTTTCAGAATTATCAAGTTATTACGAGTCTTAGAATTACCATCTTTATATTATCCTTTATACTTTACCCATATCAAATTTACATATTTACATATTTTCAAAATAGTGGCAGGACATTCAAAACACACGAAACATGGATTCGAAATCAAAAAGTACGTCACATAACATCGAAACCATTTCAATGTTGAACATGAAGTCACATATTAATACTTATCACAGTTAAATCTCTTTGAAATATCATAAAATCGGTAAATCTAATAAACTTTCTTTAGTTCAGTTAAAAACTATCTTAAATACCAAAACATCTTTCTTCAATATCAAAACAATATTTATTTAACCTTCTTTAATCCATGATAACCTTATAATAGCTTAACACTCCGGTTTCATATACATTCACACATATCGTAGCACATTTCTTTGATATACATGCAAATACAATTTCAGAAATCCTTACATATATGCGTACATATCAATATAACTTAACAAACACGCTTTATAACCTCTGATATTCACATCGGTTTCAAATCATCCATTCATCTCACATAAGCATACATATCACGAGTTCTATCATACATATTCACACATTCAGACATATTTACAGTCATCACACAATCAACTAAGAAGCACACATAACAATTGATACATCAAAGATCATGTCATCCAACAATACATATATACGGATAGCTTACACACACAATGCTCGTATGAGACTCGTTACCTATTTTGGAATAGGTATGAGATGAATTTCACCCAAACGGATTCCTAACCAGCTCGACTACTACACCATAAATCATCCAATCAAACATACACACATGCGCACACACCATATAACATAAACCCATCACATGATTTCTCATAAGCAAGCACATACTCGAAAAACAATCTAAACATCATTCAAATACTCATATACATACATATATTTCAAACATATGAATATACACCTTATTATTAAAATCAAATCTCATATCTCTCACAGTCCTCATATCTCTTCATTTATCGCTCAATCATATTCATTTTCAAAATTTCTATATAGAAACATTTAATAAAACATCTTTACCAAATAAACATATTCTTTCAGAGAGAACTTAGCTTACATTCATTCCTCATCTTATTTAACCATCTCAATCTATATACAAATAATCGCAAGTGTGAAACGATAACAAACTTATTCATAACTTATCATCACATACATATACAAACCATTATGTGTCCATACACTTACATGCATCAATACATACATGTAGCCATTAAACTCATCAAACTTTTCACTTCATATCATAGAATTATCCTCAAACATTTCACTTTATATCATAGAAATGACAAAGATCATACTTGTGATGGTTTACTGACTCAACTATTCATGATCTCGAAGTTTTTCCTCAAATCCATCATTTAACTATCATAAACCTTTCAAGTCTTTATATATGTGTGTGTGTGTATATATATATATATATATCGAGAACACATCACATGGGTTACTTATCTGGTTTCATGAGCACTCCAAGTCCTAATCAAATCGAGATTTCAAGGGCATATACGGACTCTAAACGATCCCACGAACGCGCTAGAATCAACGGAATTTCGATCAGAGCTACTGTTCACCGTGGGTCACAATTCATCTGAATCTTCTTCTTCAACTCGTGTGCAACCGTGCACGGAATGAAAAATTTGTCATCGTCAACTTGTAGTACTCTCCTAGAGCTTCGATTTGGTGGGTGGCTCAGGCCGTGAAACGAAACGAGGAGTCGGGATTGACAAATCCATTCCACGCATTTCTCTCTCCTTATTGTCGTTTGCCGGCGACCTGGGCACTGCCGCCGACGCGACCAAGGTAAACTGCAACGTGTTTTGGGGGTAGAGGGTCGCGTGGGAAGACTTTGAGGATTGTCACATTTTCGCAGTTAATAAAAACATTGAGGTATATATAGAAAAGTTTCGGAAAATTATTTTTTGAACCTCGAAAATTACAATCAGGCCCATGTCATGGGGCTTTCACGGAAATTTATATTTTTTATGGCTTTCTGATGAAAATTTCGAAAAGTTTTCAACACAAAAGTTGTTCGTCGTGGAAATCGAGTCTGATTGTTCAAGAATCAACTCAAACGGAGTTTGTTTGCAATTTTTATAGCAGAAACAAGAAAATTTTACGCGTATAACGATATAATTGGCAATCGCATAACCGGTTCTCGGAATCAAGCGTTTTCCGACGCGACGAAACTTCACTAAAAAAAATTCCAATCTATTTTCCAACCCATATACTCTTATTTTCAAATACTATCACATTCCAAATCCTTAACTTAATTTCGGAAATCTTCCGCAGCAATAGTGCTCCATTTAAAGTAGTCTTGGAAGTTTGCTTCATTGTCAAAAGTTGGAGCACCATTTTCAATCCCACCTAAAATTACCTTGGATGGTTATGCAATGATGGTGATGATGCAGCTGGATCGGATTTTTGAACAAACTTATAAATGTGGTTGATTTACAATTAAAGGTGGATTGATAGTTTTTAGAAAAATTTCAATAAAAAAAAAACTCTTTTAATTTGTAAGCATTTGTAATAAATAGCAGATAAGCCTGACTGGTTAATTCAATTATTTTCCTTGAGACTATGATTCCTTTAAAACAGTTATTTTGTGTCACACCCGTCCCCTTAGGTAGGGTAGGGGTGAGACGGAGACTAGAAACTGACAGAGTTTCCCCTGTAATATGGACTAATCCTCCAAATATAAGGAAAAATCTAAACTGAAAATATCATCATAACATAGGATCTCCATGATCCAACTCAACATAATATCCAAAAAGAAAATACAATATCCTCAGTATCAAATAAAGGCTCAAATGCCTAAAACCAAATAACAAATTCTTCCAAGAAAAACATAACAATGACACTCTATTGTTGGCACAACCTTTCTCTACTGGCAGGAAATGATGACGAAACAGCAGATGAAAAGAACGATCTACTAATCTGCTAAACCTGAAATGTTAAAGGAATGGGGGGTAAGCTCACGCTTAGTGCAATGGATCACAGCTTAGTGCCATGGATAATCAAGTAACAAAGTGGATCGAACAAGTCTTTCATAATATAAATAAATACATAAGCTGTAAATCGATATCTCAAACATTTACTTGAAATCGTAAATCTCATTCCTCATAAAACTCAAATCATAAATCTCATTTCTCATAAAGCTCATACTGCTCAAATATACTCTGTAATGATAAATCTGTTTATTCATCTATATGCACAACCTCATGACAATATGCAAAGCTGGCAACATGGGGCTTCCCCACGGCAAAACTGGCATCCGGAGCAAACTGGCAACATGAGACCTTATCTCACGGCAATAATCTGGCACATATAAGTACACGGGGTGCATCCTAACATAAAAATCATTTCCAAAATCCATGCTCATATATCTCAAATCATGCAAGTTTCTCATATATCACAAACACATGATTTCAACATAATCAATATTCGATCCATACCTTATAGTAAAAATATAAACTTTCTAAAAACAAACTCATTTAATGCATTACCTTAAAAATCATTTAAGAAAACATACATACTGTATACTTTTGAAAATATCAATGTTACAGGCTTATCCACGCACCTGGTGAGCTGACTACAGATAAAGGAACTAGGCACCAGGACCGTCCCTGCTTACGGTATCACGATCACCTAACAGTCAAAAGAATTTACTATAAGGAACATAATCCTAACTAGAATAGATGAAAAATATGCGAGAAACGTGGTTCGGTCGCTCTCGTAAACTTAACGAAAATCTAGTTAGGATTATGTTCCTTATAGTAAATTCTTTTGACTGTTAGGTGATCGTGATACCGTAAGCAGGGACGGTCATGCTGCCTAGTTCCTTTATCTTATAGTAAAAATATAAACTTTCTAAAAACAAACTCATTTAATGCATTACCTTAAAAATCATTTAAGAAAACATACATACTGTATACTTTTGAAAATATCAATGTTACAGGCTTATCCACGCACCTGGTGAGCTGACTACAGATAAAGGAACTAGGCAGCAGGACCGTCCCTGCTTACGGTATCACGATCACCTAACAGTCAAAAGATTTACTATAAGGAACATAATCCTAACTAGAATAGATGAAATAATATGCGAGAAACGTGGTTCGGTCGCTCTCGTAAACTTAACGAAAATTAAGATTCGGAGGTCCGTTACTACTCGGAATGGTCTGAATTCGGGTAGGAGACTCGAGAAATCGGCGGCAGAATTCTGCCTGGCGCGTGGGGTCCACGCGCCTCCCCTTCTGCCTGCGCGTGGGCCTCACGCGCCGCCACGTGAGGCGCGCGTGAGCGCCACGCTCCGGTCGGATGAAGAAGTTTTCGACGGCCGAGCGTACCTCTCCTCATCCCGGTTCTAATGCCGCTTACGGTTCGTCGATCGGAGTTCCGGATCAACGGGAAATCAAGAAAAACCATAAAAAGTTTCTTACCGAAATCTCTACAAAAATTGGGAGTTTCCCGAGATGAAACAACCACCAAAATGATCCTCTCGACGAGATCTACACTTTTCCTTAAAGACTCGGTCGGGTTTGAACTTCAAATCGGCCGGATCGGGACCAAAACCTCTATTCCCTTCTTTTTCTCTTTCTTCTTCTCTCTCTCCCTCACGTCTCTGCTTCTATTCTTTTTGTTTTCCTTTTGATTTCTGTATTAGGCTAATAGTAATAAAAATAATTAATAATAATTAAAATATCCTAATTCCGAAAATTACCAATATGTCCCCACTAATAATGGTACTTTCGAAAATCACCACTTTCGAAGTTCTTCTGATGCGATTCTCGAAATGTGTTCAACACAAAAGTTGTTCGTCTTGGAAAAACGAGTCTGATGGTTCAAGAACCAACTAGATCAGAGTTCGTTTGCTAAATTCATGCCCAAAACTGTAAACTATACGCATATAGTAAAAATCACGTAACTGATTCTTGGTCCCACGCGTTTTCTAACGCGACGAAAATTCATTTCATAATATTCTGATCCTTATTCCATCAATTAAACACTTATTCTTCATTATCACTCTATTCCAAGACTATATCGTCAGTCTGGGAATCTCCTAGAACAGTCCCGAAAATCTGGGATGTTACATTTTGACACTAATGTTGTCTTTGTTGAGTTGATATAGAATAGTTGCTTTCCGCTTGTAATTGGCTTGTGTAGATTGTTATATTATATGGACTTTTTTTCTCTGATACTCTTGTGTATGTTGTTATGGCATTGTGCAGTTAAAGAGGCAAATCTGCATCATCTTGCACTTTCAGCAGAGTGGTTGAAGCATGTCTTGTCTGCTTTTTATTTGGAAACGCTTTCCAAATCTGCTAGACAAAGTCTGCAAATTTTCTTACGTCTTGTATTCAACTCTAATTAGCAGTTTCGTTAACTGAATAAATATTCTGAATTTGTTTCAAGTTTAAAATTCTGCAGCTGGGTTTACAAAAATACTGGATGATTTGAAACCAGATATTCATATTTGCAGTTTCGGTGCCATGCGAGGACTCCTCCTGTTTGTCCTTTGTATGGTGTCCATGGGAAGTGATGGGTCTCAACTGGTTGAGGCACAGACTAGTTACAGGGTTGAGTGTTCTGAAGAACTATGTAAACTTGATGTACCTTTTGGTGGGTTAAAATCATATCCAATGTATAATTCTAAGGAAGATCATCAGGTAAAAGAGAATCTTGTTAGTAACGAGCAGACTTCAGATTCAATCCACATTTCTGACGATGATTTGAAACCAGATGTACTACAAATATCTAATGAGAATGCCATGCCATGTTGGAAGATAATATTGTCAGAGCAGGGCACGATGGCTCTGCGTGATCAGGCAGAATATCCTTCCTGCAAGTTGGATGTGGATTCGATGGACATGATACAACATTGTTAAGTCATGGCAAGGAAAATGAAGGTTTAGTGAAGAGTGAAGACTATGGCCATCCTAAATTAGTAAATTCTCCAATGGATGGAACTCTTATGGATTTGGCCCAGATAAACTGTCAGATGGGCAAAAAAAAAAACAGTTTAGATTAGGTTTGTAACTTACCATTTAATTAGTGCAACAAGACTGTCATTACTGTAGAGGATAGATTTATTTGTTAGGTTTTTATTAATTTTTTTTTTTAAAAAAATTATGATCGATAATTATTGGATAATAGTTTAAATCAGTTTCAATCATATATTACTATTAAAATACGTGAGACAAAAAATTATGAAAAACTTAATACTAAATTCAAATTCAACAAAGAGAGGTTTTTTTTTTTTTTGTTTGAAAAAGCAAAGAGACGTTGAAAATCTATAATATAATGGAGGTACTACGTCATCAGTGTAACAATCCAATAATCAATTATCATGCGTGTTAAAATATTAAAAAATAACTAAAAAATGAATATTAAATCATACATGTCAATTAATAATTTATTAGTAATATCATATCACCCGTATTTCCGTTACAACCAAAAAATTACTCAATAAGGTATTAACTTAATAATAAATAGGAAAAATTACACCGATCCCCTTGTATTTTGAAAAAATAACTATAAAGGAACCTTATTTTAAAAAATACCCCAGCATCAAAATTCATAAGAGAGTACGAGCACTACATATATAAAAACGAGATTAGATTAATATATAACAGATAACGAAAACTATTCTATCTTCTTCTTCTTCTTCTCTATTCAATGGCATTTTCAGCAACAACAGTATCAGCATCCACTTCTCTTTCTCACATCCATTCATGTGCTGCACTTGTTCCTTCTTGTAAACGACACCCACTTCTCTTTGCTTTTTCTTCTTTCAAGTTCAAAACGCGGCTAAAACACCACCGCTTCTTTCAAGTTCGTGCTTCCTCGAATGCAACTCTCGACTCTGCCAATGGCGCTGTTACTGCTGCTGATGCTGATCCTGCCACCGAGGATCAAGATGCCTACGGAAGACAGTACTTCCCATTAGCTGCAGTTGTTGGCCAGGTCTATAACTCAAAACTAAAACTGTAGCTCATTGTTTAAATTTTTATGTTGGTGAATTTTGAATTTTTTTTGTGAATGGGCAAATGGGTTCTCATGTTTTATTGCTAGTGTTATGTAAAAGTGAGTACTTTATCTGCTGTGATTTCGAAATTAAGCAGAAGGGCAACAATTACAAATATGATCAAGGCTTTAGCTTTAGAATTTTTCCCGTTTTGATTCGTCACGATTGTTTATGTGAATTGCATTTTAGCCTGTTAATATTAAAATGCATATTTGTTGAGTGTGGTGAAGTAGATTCTTAGTTTGATGCAAATTGTAAATAGTTTGTACATCGCTTGCTTTATGTCTCGTATATTTTGTAACGAATTGTTCGTAATATATATTATATGTTCCTTGTCATTTTTATATGATAATGGTTTGGAACGGAAAGCGTCTTTACTGCTTTTTTATGTGTCTAATTTGTTAAACTTATATGATGCCTAATTGTGCTGATTAGCTGATAATATGATGGATGTATAATGAGGATGCATATTATGTTATAGGATGCTATTAAAACAGCTCTTTTGCTTGGGGCTATTGACCGTGAAATTGGAGGGATTGCTATCTCTGGAAAGCGAGGAACAGCCAAGACAGTTATGGCACGTGGGTTACATGCTATTTTGCCACCGATTGAAGTAGTTGTTGGTTCAATAGCAAACGTGAATCCCACCTGCCCAGAAGAGTAAGGCCACTTGATACCTATTAAGTAATTTTCCATATTGCTAAGATATTAACGCTATATCTTTGAATTACCTATTAGTGAGCAATGTGATTCATATATCATGGATAAAATTGATCATATATGATAAACACAGTTCACATATTCCTTGAGGAAGAAAATTTAACATTTAAGGTTTTGTTAATGACACATTTTCATTCTATTTCTGAATTGACAATGTTAGAAGTTTTTCGAAGATGCAGAATATAGTATTTATGTCCACGAAAAACATCCTCTAATGCTGGTCAAGAAACTCCATTGGCTGGTGAGGAGCATTGACATAAGAGTTTGTTGGTTGAATAGAAAATATAATCATTTTTATTCCATATTTTGATGATACATGCATAGTAACCAGTGTAAAGTAGAAAGCAGAGAATTTTAGGAAATGTGGGCTGTAATGAAACTAGTAATCACAAATTTGAACCTTGCATCATTCATATGTTATATCGGCTGTGTCCAAATTATGTGAACGTATATGACCTTTCCCTTTCATAGAATGATGTTTTGGATTGTGACCTTTGAAGGTGGGAAGATGGCTTGGCTGAAAAAGCTGAATATGATTCTGTTGGAAATTTGAAGACTCAGATTGTCAGATCTCCTTTTGTTCAGGTGTGTTTTATGAAAGATGACTTTATTATTCAGAGTTTTTTCATTCTTTATGTGCCTTATGTCATTGATGCTACAGATTCCACTTGGAGTCACGGAGGACAGACTCATCGGATCTGTTGATGTTGAGGAGTCTGTGAAAACAGGAACAACTGTATTCCAGCCTGGTCTTCTGGCTGAAGCTCATAGAGGTGTTTTATACGTTGATGAGATTAATCTTTTGGATGAAGGCATAAGTAATCTGCTTCTTAATGTATTGACGGAAGGGGTTAATATCGTGGAACGAGAGGGAATCAGTTTCAGACATCCATGCAAGCCACTTTTGATTGCTACTTATAATCCAGAAGAGGGTGCTGTACGTGAACATTTACTGGATCGCATTGCAATTAATTTGAGGTATATACCTTTTATATAGAAAATGGATTGTGTTTTTATCTTTGTTTCTCCCTTTCCCATTCCGTCAATGGCACAGTTCTTCTGCAGCGCAGATCTTCCAATGACTTTTGAAGATCGTGTTGCAGCTGTTGGTATTGCCACACAATTTCAGGAATGTAGTAATGAAGTTTTTAAAATGGTTGAGGAAGAAACAGACTACGCAAAGACACAGGTATATGACTCAATAATGGCTTCCTTTTAAGTTAGATTTTGGATTTTGATTGCCAAACTAGTGGGATAGTTAATGTTATTAGTTATCTTCACAAGCTTTGTGTTGGTATCCACAATTTCACTGGATTGAAAGTCGTGACTTTCTTTGAAGTTTGGTCTTATAAATAAGATTTACGGGTATGTGATTAGGCTTATACAGTTATACTGGGTCAGTCACCTCATCTGGTTGCTGCTCTATGATAATCGTCATTGTTAATACAAGAATTGAAATGAACATAGAGCCTCTCAAACTGCCTGAACAATTTTCCCAAGGAATTTTTCATAGAAAAATTCATCGGAAAATACACCGGAAGTAATTATAATAATTATATTTTAGGTAACTATGGTACTTAGCTGCATATTGCAGTGTGATGCCCTTAATGTTATTAAATGTGAAGGTCAGTGTCATATTTTATTCATAAAATTTTTTGCAGTCATAGTGCATCACGAAAATGAAAATCCTAATCAATGTTCTGGTGCGTTTTTGGTTGCTTTCATTAGTTATGGAATTTTTACGATGAAACTGAAACTATTCTAGTAATGTAATAAAGTATTGACTGCGTGCATATATTTTATGTCACTATGTGTTGCAGGTTATTTTGGCTAGAGAGTATTTGAAGGATGTTACAATTGGCAGGGAGCAGCTGAAGTACCTGGTTATGGAAGCCATTCGAGGTGGTTGCCAGGTCTGGACATTGATACACTAAATTCTACTTCTAATTTAATGAGTTTTATTTCTTCAATATCAAGGTAAAAAGAAAAGGCCAAATCGTAAGATCTTTCTGAAATACGAGCTTTATGGAATTCTTTATCACTATCGGGATGACTTTTGCTTAAAATTTCATGAATCTCTGGAATTTGTTACAGTCAATGTTTATTTGATCTAAATGTGTATAAATGATGAAAATGGGAATAGAATTGAAGTTAATTGATGAGAAGCCCTTCAAAGATGAACCCACCCCCCACAAGAAGGAAAAACCAAAAAAAAAAAAAAAAAAAAAACCTAATGTAGGAGGTGAAAATGCTTACCAGCGAAGTATTTGAAAATATTTCTAAGGGGAGAGCCCAGTTGGTAAGGCCTGTTTCCATGGAAGTAATAGATTAAGGGTTTGGACCCCACTCACACCCACCAATCTTGGAGGGGATTCATTTATTTGGGGTGGGGTAACTGGAAAACAAAAATTGTACTAGAAGAAAATTTCAGCGAACCTCAAAACAGTAACTAAAGGAGAATAAGCACAAAACAGCCCAAAGGTGGTGTTGAAATGTGTAGAAAAGCGGGCATATATGATATATCAGGGTGGGTGTTTTGGTGGTGACCACATGATATTCTGGTATGAAAACCTTGGATTTACAAGTGAAAAAGAGAATATCGTTGCACAGATTTTTCTTTATACCATGACGTGAAACAATTTTTAAAAGAAAGATTTCTTGCTTGTTTTAAATTTTTTAACTAAACAGATAATTTCAACTTTTAAAATTGTTCTTATTATGGGCTTGCAATTACATAACCATTGATTGAGGTTTAATGAATTTCAGGGACACAGAGCAGAACTGTATGCAGCCCGGGTTGCAAAATGCTTAGCTGCCCTGGAAGGACGTGAAAAAGTTTATGTGGATGACTTGAAAAAAGCTGTTAAGTATTCTTCTAAATTGTGATGCATATGCTTTTCCGCCTGTTGGCTTTGCTCATCCATTAGAAGCTTAATACTTTTCAAAGGCGTCTAGCTGTATCAAAATGCTATATTACCCTCCAAAGATATAATTTTTTAATTTATATTGAATGATGTTTATTTTTCTAAAATGAGGACGGCATATTCAGAGCTATTGGATTGATCCAATAACTCAAAATACAAGGTCTTTTATGTAAATAAAACTTGTTGTCTGCAAGAATTTGTCTCCTTACTTTATTGCACAACAGACAATGAAATGATAGTCATTGGATCTATCTAACGGCCATCATTATGCCATCTATATACACAGACATAGGAAATGAAAATTCCTAAACTAATTGTTCCTTGTTATACCATTGTTTAGCTGATTATCATCTTGATATATTTTTCTTATTTTTTCTAGCTTTGGTAGACCCTTTTAATAAATTTTTGGTGTGAAACTTTTTAGGGTGGATGCTCTGGTGGTCTTAGAGTTAGATGTCTACTGATCACCTGTTTATCTCTCCGCTGAATGACTTAGTCGTGTGTATGCTTTCTGCGATTCTTGATTTATAGAAATGTTCAGTATCTTGTAAAACCATTTTAGAAACCGCTCTGTTTTTGTTGCTATTATGATATTGGAAGGGTACATAGGTGATTTAAAAATCCAAAAATATATATATATATATATACACATATACTTAAATGTCACCATAATTACTTATTTGGAGGAGTCTCTACCCCATGCCCGTTAAGTTTTTACAGAATTGAAGTCCTATTTTTTACCATAGGAAAATAAATTCTGGTTTTGTTTCACTTGTGATTCTTCTTCCACACCCCCTTCTTTATTTGTTTAAATTTCTTCTGTCAAAACTTTCCGCGGGAAAATTTTGTTCTTGGTTAATACTATTATTTACAGAGCATCTTTGCTGCATCTAGGCAGATAATAAATCTTGCCGATGCTGCTAAGATTCTCTCATTTTTTTCTTACAATCAGACATTTCCAATAGGTGAGAAGTATCTGATGTTTCATGTTGTCATTGGTCATCAATGTTATCAAAATAGGGAGAGAGAGAAAACATACACAAACTGTTTGTTTTGACATATATCTAATGCAGGTGGAACTGGTCATTCTTCCTCGTTCGATAATTAATGAGACCCCACCAGAACAGCAAAACCAACAGCCTCCACCACCTCCCCCTCCGCAAAATCAAGATTCAGGGGAGGAGCAGAATGAGGAGGAAGATCAGGAGGTTTGTTAAAATGGACCATTATTCTAGATTATTTAGACTACATGCGTTGCTCTTATATTAAAATCAATATGTGGTGTTGCTTTGTTTCCAGGATGAGAATAATGAAGAGAATGAACAACAGCAGGAACAGTTACCTGAAGAATTTATTTTTGATGCAGAAGGGGGTTTGGTTGATGAGAAACTTCTTTTCTTCGCACAACAAGCACAGAGACGCCGAGGGAAGGCTGGAAGAGCAAAGAATGTAATCTTTTCGGAGGATAGAGGGCGATATATTAAGCCAATGCTCCCTAAGGTTAACTCTCTACCCCCATTTCTTCCTCTTTTCTTCCATGCATAAGACAATAAAAATTTCTCTATATGTATATTTGTGCTCTTTTCTCAACCTATTGATTACTTTTCTGCTCCTGAGAAGTGAGACCTTGTTGATTTTATATAACCTTAGTGTGCATTGAAGTAAGTCTGGTCTTCTGAATCCAAGCATTACTTTTCTCTCAATTGGCTTAGTAGTGTTTTATGTTTTTGCTAAACTTTGTCTTTTAATGCATAGTTCACTTCATCGCTCTAAGCTCAATATCTTTCACAGGGTCCTGTGAAGAGATTAGCTGTTGATGCAACACTTAGAGCAGCTGCACCATATCAAAAATTACGTCGAGAGAAGGACATTCAAAAAAGTAGGAAAGTTTATGTTGAGAAAACTGACATGAGGGCAAAAAGAATGGCGAGGAAAGCTGGAGCATTGGTAGGGTTCGATGCTCGCAGTGCTTATTCTAATTTCATTATTACATTTTTTAGTGTAGTTGATGCTTTGTAATTTTAACAACAGTGAAATGCCATAGTATCAATGTTTTTGTCTTCTATTTTTAGCTGCCATCAATTGCCAGGAGAAAAAACACACACTACAACAACAACAAAAAAAAAATTTGTGTATTGTTTTTTTTGCAGATGTCAACCAAAATCTCATTTTGTGGGCCTTATTCCAAATTTAATTGACATTTATATTTGATTCTGTTTGTTTTATTTATGTTTTAGTATTCATGCGAGAGAAATATAGGTAATAGATTCCAGAGAAAAGTATTGACAACTTTTGATGCATTTGAGTTTTAAAATGTTTATCTGTGGCAGGTAATATTTGTGGTTGATGCAAGTGGGAGCATGGCACTCAACAGAATGCAAAATGCTAAAGGTGCTGCACTTAAGCTACTTGCTGAGAGTTATACAAGCAGAGATCAGGTAACTTCAATGTGCAAATTATGCAGTACTTGGATTAAATAAAATTTGCTTTTCCCAGATTATGGAAAGAATTGTGAATGTAATGTCTGCTGGAAAATATGTTTAATTTGGGGTACTCTAGGGTGGGATGCATGGTTAATAAAAAAAACAAAAGAGAATCTTTAATTTCCTAGGTTATTTTACTTTCAATGATTCATTTTACAAACCTCTGTTGCATATATTTCTTTATTAACTAATTTTGGGTCTTGTTTATTGGTAATTTAAGTAGGTTTCCATTATTCCTTTTCGTGGAGACTCTGCAGAAGTCCTTTTGCCTCCTTCCAGATCAATTGCAATGGCAAGGAAACGTCTAGAGAGACTTCCATGTGGCGGTGGTTCTCCTCTCGCTCATGGTTTATCGATGGTGTGTAGATCTATAAATTTCATTGTGGCATCTTGACAATAAAAAAAAATGTCCCTAAGGGGCGTGGCGGTATTGGGCTCGGGATCTCACTTTAAGGTTCTGAGTTCGAATCCAGGGAATACGTTTCTTGTAAGAGCCGGGGACAGTCGGGGGTTTTACCTGCTCCGCTTAAACCCGGAAATGGTGGTTTGGTGGTGGGGTTTCCAACGATTTCAAAAAAAAAAAAATCTTCACAATAAATTCTTAAAGACATTTGTGACGTTTATTGTCACAAATTATGGATGAATGTGTGAACTTTGTGAATGACTTTCCTTTTGATTATTGGTGAGCCTAGTCATCAATTGTTAATCTAGTGTAACAAGCAGTTACTCTCTTTCTAATGTGCTCTTCCTCTCATTTATTTTTGGTAGAAATCCCTTCTGGTACTTGCTTAATAACTGTTCTTTGGCAAGAAGTTTTACGAATCTTGGCACTTTTTTATGCGTCCCAATTTTCATATCCTAGACTATCATTTATAATTATTTAGTTAATTTTAATATGCAGGCTGTCAGGGTTGGGCTAAATGCAGAGAAGAGTGGTGATGTTGGGCGTATAATGATTGTTGCAATAACGGATGGCAGAGCCAATATATCACTGAAAAGATCTACAGATCCTGAAGCAGCAGCTTCTGATGCCCCCAAACCTTCGTCACTAGAACTGAAGGTAAATATTGAGAACCTCAATGTACACTTAGCTTATCGGTTCCAGTCCAGATAACATGACACACTTTGCTGACTGACTGCAAACTTTCATTTGAATGAAATGTTTTTTTATTTTATCTTATCTTATATTCTTGGTGATTGGATCATCTCATTTCAGAATTTAGAACAGATTTGTTCAAACAAGGCATGACCACCTATGCAAATAGCATAGTTGGCATGCTAAGGTTCAAAGACGTTGTTCGAAATTTTTAATCAGTACTAGTTCATATTGTTACTCGTCTTTTTGTTTGATGAAGGATGAGATTCTTGAAGTTGCTGGGAAAATATACAAAGCAGGAATGTCTCTCTTAGTTATCGACACAGAAAACAAGTTTGTTTCTACTGGTTTTGCCAAAGAGATTGCACGAGTAGCTCAAGGTTGGTTTGTTTTTTTTGCTCTAAATACTACTTCTGGGTTTTCTGCATTTCGTATGCCGACTAACACAAACAACTTGCAGGAAAATATTACTACTTGCCAAATGCTTCGGATGCAATTATTTCTGCTACTACAAAGGATGCTTTATCAGCCTTGAAGAATTCGTGATTCTCTCTCTCGTTCTCACTCTTTTTTTTTCGTATTAACAGAATCATTTGATCTTGTTTTATGAAATGTCGAAGAGAGACAACAGACGTTGATTCAGTTCTCATATTGTGTAGTCTGTGAAAATGTATTTTACAACTTCCATTGAGATATAAAAAATTTATTTGGCTCCAGAAACACCTAACCTTTACCTCACCATAAAGAGAGAGGAGTTCATCGCCAGATCCATAGTCAATCCTCGAGATTTCGCCAGGAGTTCCGTCAAATGCATGTGAGCTTCCATCTCCAGCAAGAACATTGCTGCTAATCTTTCCTTCAGCTCCCTGGATTCGGGAACATCTTCAGGCCTTCATCTTCTAGCCCTGAATTTTCAAGAGTATTTCATAGCATTGAAATGAGGTTTGTGAATTCTGCAACTGTTATTCCATATGCCTGCACTTTCTCATTTGCCTTTTCATACAGCAGTGTCTTGCCCTGATTCCACACCCAAGAGACCAGCAACAAGCTGATGAACAAAGCCATGCATGTAAAGCAAACATAAATCTGAGCTGAATTGTTAATGTTAATTGAGTGAGTCCAACATAAGGAATAAGATATGATGCAACAATATAGCCAGTGAGGCTCCAACATAAGGATAAGATATATGATGCAATGAGGTAACTAATGCTACTGTCATAAGAGTTTAAACACAATTATTAGACATACCCGAGTGAGGCTCGTTCTTTACACGGGATTGAGTAAAATTTAAATGTTATTTCGTTATAACAATAAAAAATTTGAGGAGAAATCTAATTATGATAGTATGTTCTTCCATATAGGAAAAACCATAAAGCGTTTTCAGAAGAAAAGAACTGAATTTTTATATAAAGATGTAAAGAAAATGATTATCCAAACTCAACTCATTTAATAATTATACTGATTTTGAAGAGCCATAACTGGAAACTCAAGTGGGGAATGTTGTTAAGAGGTTTCAATTTAAATATTTCTTATCCAAGAGATTCTATATCGAGATGTATCATGCATTTATTAAACTGTGAAATTTCATAATTTGCTAAAATTTAATCATAATATCATCTAATATAAGAATGACACGTCATTTGAAATAGAATTTCTCTCCACACTTGAGAAATGCAGCATTATTCTTTTATCTTTGAGTACAGATACACTAATAAAATCTAAGATGATGTGGCACTAATACAAATTCACACAGTTTGGATTTTAAAAAATGATTAGACTCGATAACTAATTATCACATAATCTAATGAGATTATGCCAATCAATTGAGATTAAAAAAACCCATAAATCTTTGAAAAATGCTAATTTGCTCGACGGACATGCGCGAACGTGCCCATCTAAGTTTATTATTACTGTCCTCTTTTTATTCTTTTATATACCGTTTAGTATAAAATTTGATAAATTTATTTGTAAGTTAAAATATACTGTAAATCAATATTTTGTGTAATGCTTGGAGTTTTGAAACGGATATGGGCCGCTATTTAAGTTAAGCCTTAAGAGCCCAATGAGCACCCAATCCAAAACCTCTATTTTTATTAAAATTTATTATTTTCACTTTTTAACTTCTAAAACCCTAACCAAGAAGAGAAGCAAAATTGTAGAGCATATCGTTCTTCGTCTTCGATGGCTGTAAGTACTTTCGCTTTAATTAATTTTGCTTCATTGAACTGTCTATTAAATCCATTGTTAAAGTTATTGCTTTGTTCGATTTGATTTTGAATTTTATGGATTTTATTTTATTTTTTATTTTTGATGATATTTTTGCAGACGATACCTGTAAACCCTAAACCTTTCTTGAACAATTTGACTGGAAAGACTGTCATCGTTAAACTCAAATGGGGAATGGAGTACAAAGGTTTTTTTTTTAATCAATTTTTCCGTTAGTTTCATCATTTTAAATGTGTTATCATTAATCAACTAGCATCTTATTCGATTAGCCTATTGTTATTATTTTTTAATCTATGATTTGGACATTACTTTTACTTGGTTTCGCTTTCAGGTTTTCTTGCCTCGGTGGATTCATACATGAATTTGCAGGTGTGAACCTATATACTTTCATTTACTAATTTTAGCTACTTCTTTACGGTGTCCAGTATGTTTGAATTGTCAAATATGGCCTTACACATCATGTTGTCGGATATAGGCTGCATGTTGTTCCTAATTTTTTTCGATTTGCAGCTGGGTAATGCTGAAGAATACATTGATGGACAACTCACTGGAAATCTTGGAGAGATCTTGATCAGGTAGGTTTTGCTAAATGGTATTTTTTTTTTCTTTCGTTGATTATGGTATCACTCAGAATGCAATGGTTGGGACATTTGCTCTCTGGTTAATATATTTCGGTTTGGTAGAAATTGTTTGATACAAGAGTTGGACTGAATTGGAGCAATCCTTTGGTTATCGGGAGGATGAATAGGAAAGAGAAATTTCCAGTGATTTTTGCTTTAGTTAGGGCTTGATCGATTGTCTGACTATTTCAAATATAGATATTCATTTTGCAATTTGCCCATCTTCCAGTAACTAAACATAAGGGAACAAGACGATGATATTTTGGTTGTACATGATAAATCAGAGTGAGTTCCATCTCTTGTTATGGGATGGCATTGCTCGTCTTTGGTTAATTGTATCTAAGCTGCGTCCCTTGGTTTAGTTTTAGTCTTTTAGAGAGTGGTGACCAGGGCACATGGTGGTTTTCTGTGGCTTTTGGCGAGGTTGTTGGCTGTTTTTTTTTTCCCTTGCTAAGCTTGATTCATCCATTCCAATCCAAATTAAAGATTTTACAGAAAAGTGGAACTATGGAACAGTGTTCTGATGTTTGTAAGATAGATGTGAGCTAAAATATTACAAGAAAATGGAACTATTTTACGTTGTTTGCTCTGTTGTACAAGAAAAGTATTTTTTCGCTTGTTAGGTTTATATTTATGCAATTCAATGAATCTATTTAAAATTTTGAATAATCCTAGAAAAAAGTCTGAAATGCTTGCAGAAATTGCAATCTGCCAATAGTTCCATGAATCTCATTATCAACGTGATTTTTGTCTATAGGTGCAACAATGTTCTCTATCTCCGTGGGGTACCAGAGGATGAAGACGTAGAAGATGCTGACTGAGACTAGTCAGCATTCCGGCCATCATCTGAATAGACTCTAGCTGTTTCCGCCGAAAGTTGCTATGTTGTATTTGCAGTGAAATCAAAGACGGCATGTAATATAACCAACAAATTACCTTCGCCTTTCATAGGCTCTGTCTGACACAAATTGGATTAATCGAATTCTGTATTCCAAGTGCTCACTTTAAATTCTGATGCATGCACTTTGCAGGACTGTGACCGGAACTTGGGGGATGCTCCCATTCAAGTTCTTAATTGCTTATTGTTTTTAGTTAGTGATTATTCACGTAAATAATTTTACTCAGCAAAAGATATAATATTTTGACAAAGCCAAATGATTGTTAGATAAATCAATCATTTTCGCTGGATTTTAATTAACCTTTTAATCTATGGTAAATTTTTTTATTGTAATAAATGAACAAAACATTTTTTTTTTTTAATGCAAAACTCACTTTAAACAAATTTAAAATTTTTGTTAGTGAAGGGCAAAGCATAATAAGTTATTTTTGTAAACTTTCCAAATGTAATTAACCCCCTTACTATTATTTCCTCCTCCATTGCTCAAAGTCGTTGACAAATGACAGAGAACCGAACTGACGTCGTTTTGGTCCCTGACAAGTAAACAAACAAAGGCAACGCACGCTGTGAACCAAAGTTAATGCCTAGAACCTCGTCTTCGCGCCGCCGTCACAAGACAAAATAAGTCACTCTCTTGTCTCAGAAGCATTTTTTCAAACAGGTAGCGGGCAAGATCAACAAAAGAAGAAAGAGAAAACGAAACAGCAACAGCAGCAGCAGCAGCAGAAGAAGAAGAATAAGAAGAAGAAGAAGAAGAGTAAAAGATGTGGTACTTATGCGCGTTCTTCCACAGACTATTAGACTACAGAAGGCCAGAAGTGGAATCACTCGCCGAACTTTTTGGTGTTGATATTAACAACAGCAAAAACAATAATAATAATAGTAGTAATAATGGTGCTTTAGAATGGAAGCTTCCAAAACACCACCACCCTGACTCTCCTTTCCATTTCGTCAATCTTCCCTCTGAAGATGTCGCTCGAAACATTGCTAACCGAAGTGAGTTTCTTAATCTTTTCACTTTTTTTTTTTAATTCATTTTTTATTTGCAAAATTAATTTCTTTTCTTTTTTTTTTAATATAAGGTATACTGGTTAAGGGGATGTATGAAGTTTGGGGAGAAGGAAGTAGTTATGAAGAATTGGAAGAGGCTATTAGAAATTACCCACAAGACCGGATGCTCCCTTATTTGAGTTCTGATTCCACTTTTAAGATTACTGTTGATAGCTTTGGTAAAGTCATCAGTTTCCAGGAGCAAAATGAGAGAATTAAAGGGCTTTCTTATATTCCTTTCAAGGTCCATTTCGTATATTAATGATGTTTTATTCTCTGTGTCCACTGCTGACGACTTTCTAATAGAACAATGCTATAGCCACTCTATGTGTAAAAACCATTTGATATGAACTGGCATGGTGTAAATGTATTGGTTGAATGAAAATCCACACCGCCCTCCTGATTTGCTGTCTTTGTTTTGTGTTTTCATTCAAGCAATAATGACATGCCGCTACAAAATATTTTGTGGCTCTAGCAGTACTGTTCTAGATATCTCAAAGTTTGTACAAGTCAAACATTGAGAAAAGCTCTAAGAATGGAGGGATTATAGATTAATCCAAATGGAAACTGATTTCTGTGTTCTTCTTTGTCATATCTAATGTTAAGGACAAATCAATATTTGCAGGGTCGAGTTAATTTGAACAATCCAGATCACAAGTTTTGGCTCATGGAAACTGATGACTATGGCGTTAATAATGGGCTCCCACCAGTGGTAGAAAGAAGAATATTTTTCGGTCGAGAAGTTGGTGCTGCTGATAGGAAGCTTATACCGACATATCAGTTAAAAAGCCGCACTTATCTTGGCCCCACAGCCATGGATGCAGAAATGGCTTTCTTAATGGCCAACCAGGCATTGGTCAAACCTGGGAAACTTGTCTATGACCCTTTTGTTGGCACTGGGAGTATTCTTGTTGCTGCAGCTCACTTTGGTGCAATGACAATGGTTTGCAATTGTCTCTTCATTGTTCTCTTTGAAATACATTGCACTTGATAGTTCTGTTTCAGCGTTTTTATGAACTATATCCTTTCTGTAAACTGGTTCAGTTTTTGTTTCTCTTGTAAATATTTCAGGGTGCAGATATCGACATTAGAGTTGTCCGTGATGGGCGTGGCCCGGATACTAATGTTTGGAGCAATTTCAAGCAGGTGAACATTCTATGTGATGAGATTTATTTTTCTTTTCCTGTTTTATGTAACTTTGCGTTTGAGGAAGTACTTGACACACTTTTTTATCCATGGAACATAAAAATAGATGAATTGCCATCAAATATGCAGTTGTGATGTATAAGTTTAACTCGTTTTAGGTTATTAACTGATACTCCTTTTATAATAATAGGTCATTCTCAATTTTTTAGTTTTGAAAATACATGGAACTTTACCTTGGTTTATATCAGAATTGCATGAGATTATACTCACTTGTTCATGTATATTTGCAGTATGGATTACAAATGCCGATTGGTTTGCTAAGGGCAGATAATAACCTTCCATCTTGGCGTCCTGGTTTGAAAGAGGTATCTCCGGGAGGATTTTTTTATTGCTGTGTGTAATTGGTGCTTCCTTTTCTGTTTATATACTTTGGTTGATTTTATTACTTGAGCTTTTGATTCATTTGTTATACAATTATGATTTGCTGTTAATTTTGCCACCGAAAGTTAAGAATATATTACATCATCTCAGAATCCCATAACTTTAAAACGGAGAAAATTCTAATTTGAAGACATTATGCAATGGTGAATTCTAGAGGATTTTATGGGAGTAATTTTGCATTCTAAACTACATATAACGACATCCATAGTAATTTTTTTGATATTGTTGACTACAAATTGCAACTTTTACTACATTGGAGCATCAAATCATTGATGGTGCTTAATGACTCTTTTATTTGCATTAGGGTAGCATACTTGCTATAGACACTCCTTGCTACTGCTGCTTTGCTTACGACTATGGATGTTTAGTCGGTTAGTCCTATATAAGTTGAGAATTGCGACTAAGAACATTTGAAAGAGGGTTCACTTGGAGTTAGAAAATAGAACTTCCATTAAATTTGAAGATCAAATTGATGAATTAATGGTTTCATGGCTTATCATTTTATGAATGATTGAGAAGCTTAAGTGTATAAAACCACCTCCAACAAATAATGTTTGATTAAGAAGATGTTCAAATTTGAGTAGAACACACTGCAATTTGAATGTGATGCTACGTGTTGTCAATATTCTTTCACATGTTTCTTCATTTTTGAAGAACCTTTAATTTACATTTATGAAGTTAAATCTTCATTTTTTAAAAAGCCTGAACTTACCAGATAGATCTTCTGGTTTTGTCTGTTGAGCTCTTGGTGCCCATACTTTACGCAATTATAGTCAAGTTATAAGAAAGTACTATCCTGTTGATTAGGTCTTTGATGCCATTATCTGTGACCCTCCTTATGGAGTCCGAGCTGGAGGACGTAAATCTGGTGGCCGAAAATTGCTAAAGGGGGTTGTGGATCCTTACACTGTTCCCGATGACAAGAGGGTTGGCCACATACCATCAACAGCGCCATACTGCTTATCGGAGTGCGTGCACGATTTGCTTGACCTTGCCGGTAGGATGCTAGTAATGGGTGGCAGGCTTGTGTATTTCCACCCAGTTCTAAGAGAAGATTCAGTGCACAACTCTTTCCCAGAGCACCCATGTTTTAAATTGGTTGCTTCTTCCGAGCAGATCTTAAGCTCTCGTTACAGTCGTGTTCTACTAACAATGGTTAAGACAGGTCCATACACGGAGGAAATTGCAGAGACTGCTAGGACAAAACATTTGGAGTTCAGAGAGAACCATTTAAAGTGGTTGGAAGATGGTAATCTTCATTCTTCTGTCTTTGCTCCCGTGGATCCACAGTTGACTGCAATAGGTGATCTCAAGCTCAGCAAAGACCCAAAGCCAAAATACCGCGGCAAGTATGTATAGTCTTTTTAGCTACAATGCCTCAAGAGTAGTAGAAAAAATTTTGTGGGGTTCAAATGAAACCGACATCAAAGTTGCACCATATATACATCCAAAACATTTCTGTAGCGGTATATGTATGAATGTGTAGCAATTAAGTTTGTGTTTGAAGTGGGATGAGGTTGTGATTTATTCTTGACAAGCATGTTTACATTTTATACATTAAAATATTGAAGAATTTTACTTAATTTTGGCTGTTCATTTTAGTTACTAACTGCCCATTTGTTTATTGCATGTTGTATTTGTAGAAATCTGGATAGTAATGTATAGACATTGATGGAACAATTTTTATTTTTATTTTTTTGAAAATTTTGGAAATCATGTCATCAAACCATCTGATTCGGATAAACGGAACAAGTAAATCTCCTGATTGCCCTATGCTCTTATAAAAAAAAATGCATCTCATGGAATCCAACATAGTTGTCAGAGGCACGCCTCAGGCTCAGGCACAGACCATTGCGCGCGCCTAGGCACAAAGGTTCGCGCATTTTAGATGCGTCTAGGCACGCCTCATAAAAATGTGTGAGAAAATCTCAACCCGAATTGACTCACCCAAGTCGAGATCAAGTTGTACAACATTTATTCAATAAATTATTACATGTTTTGGGGTTGGCTTCAAATTTTGACAAATAAATTTATTTGTATCATCGGTATTTGTATTATTGTAAAATATATATATATATATATATCAATAATATTAATAATTTCTCTTTATTTTAGTTGACTTGATTCTTTTCTTTTTTTATAATTTGCGCCTTACTTTCATCAAGCTTGCGCCTTGTGCCTTGAGGCGTGTGCCTAGGCGTCCTAGGATCTTTTACGCCTTAGTGCGCTTTACGCTTTTAACAACACCGGACCCGAACCCATAACCTGACAATCAAGTCCTAAATCTTTTTTCCACTAAGTCATACCCATTGGGGGCGGTACTATGGTTACACTCAAAACTAATGTGATGATGCTAATTGATTAATCAGCTGATTTTTTATTTTCCAAAAATCATCTGATTTTAATTTTTAATCTATTTTTTAAGCTCTCAATATCTGTTTAGGGTTTCAACTAATGACTATGTGAAAAGATGGAAGGATTCTATTAGAAACCATGAAAAAAAATTTGATATAAACTAATTGTTTACATAATAATAAAAATTTTAGATTGTTTAGCATTTCTTAATCATCAATAGTTTTTTTTTTTTTTGTGATTTTTTGAATATTTTTAGAGATCATTTGTAATTTTTGATTTTATTAAATATCAACTTTACACTACCCAGATTATTCATGTAGACGTTTATTTACTAAAAACTAGCTCAAAGCAAGTCATTTCAAGACATAACTAATTAAAAAAAAAATCTCATTAGATGAGTTCAGTTACATAAATCATTTGACGTCATTATATTATATAGTAAATTATTATCTCATTAAACTCACTGAAATAAAAATCTCTTCATAAATTTTTGTATTTTTATCCCAACCCGACCCATGTACACGACTAAGCTTAAATGTAAACATTGATTGTAGGCATTATTATGATGGGACAAATGGACATGATTAAGAAAAACTCGTCCCCAATTTTAAGTTTTATTTATTAATATTTTCAAACTATTAAAAAAAATCAATTATTAAATTTTAAATCAATACATTTATTATGTTTTCCGAAAACCAAACTTAAAAAAAAAGAATAAATAAATAAATAAATTAACACTTAAATTATAATAGGATTATTTAAAACCTGATCTATTTATCAATCCAACTATCGCAAATTGACGGTGGATTTTGTGCAGCAGAACCAAAGGGTGAGAAATTCTCAAAATTTCGCGTAAATGTTTGAAAAATTATATTGTAGGACATAAATTTTGACATTTTAGAAATATAACTTAAAGTTGTAGACATTTGTATCTAGACTTCTATAACAGTGTGATGGACCTGATGGTTGGTTGTGTACGAATTAATTGTATCTACCATTATTTTTGACAATATCAGTAATGCAATTCATCCAAATAAACCTAATCCGAATGAAAGAGTTATGACGCAATCGAATATGAACGACGAAAATGTTAAATTGAAAAACTTTATTTTTTAATTTGGAGTTGAGTCAACTTTAGCTTGAATAGTGTATTCTTTATAACAGTGTAACGAATCTCTACCAAATTACAGAGGATGAAGATATAAAATATTCTTTCCACCGCTTTCTAGTAATTTTCTAATCAAAACTCTAATTTTCAAATTCTATTCAAATTATTATGAAAAATGATAAGGCGATCAATACAAAATTAAACGATGACAAAATCATTTAATCTTCATTTATTCTTTATATCACAGTATATGTAAATGCACTAAAAAATCATAAACTTTGAATGCTTTTTTTTTTTTCCCAAAATGCCTGAAGTGAGAGAACGGAGTATATGCATATAAAAGAAAACAGAACAAGCTAAAAATGATATATCAAAAGGCTGATATCAC
>SKCR01012001.1:0-36471 GCA_019454045.1 Zanthoxylum bungeanum
TCGACGTTTCTATTATCAATCTATAAATAACATTCGGAACTCACTTCCGAAGTATACTATGGCCATAGATTTAACTAATTGCTAATCACATATGGACTACCTATGCTCTGTACACAGAACTGACGGATCCTATCTTGACACACAGAGGATATCCTGAGGATCGGTTCATACTCAACGAACAGACGGAGGTCTGATATAAATAGATCGGTGACGTGACTGCCATCTAAGTGTGGAGGATGTCGCATACATCCACAGTGGTATCTCAAGTCGAAAGACCATTATGCTACTCAACCCGAGAGGATTATTATTGATGTTGGTGTACCATCCATTAAGAATCTTCAGTGAGTCGTTTAGTGTTTATCTATTATAAACACCTACACGTCTATACGAGTCTCCTAGAGTCATGGTTCATTGGGATAAACCATCGGACCAAGTCTCGATATACGACATGTACTGGTCTCAACGGATTTGACTAACCGACCCGTGTTAGTGAATCTTGACCAGGAACTATATTTGATAATATACATTTAGCAGTGACACTTCCCAATGTCAATTACAAACTACCTTTGTAACTGTGTATTGCATTATATATTATAGGGCCTTTGTATAATATATACATATCACTAAACCATATTTAGTTTCAATCTAATCGTAATCAGATCGAATACGTATATAAAAACAAGAGGTGCAACCATAAATAAGTACTATTATAGAAAATGGGATGTTCATATTCATGAATCAGACATAAATACGTTCCAGATTGGCGCTCTGAGCACCAACCCCAACAATAAATACTTCATACATGCAAGTCGAATGAAATGTTCATGCAAACATTCCTTAAGAAGTTGACTAGAATGCACATTCAAAGTTCCTTACAAGCATGTCGACTGAAACGTATTTATAAACACTACATATATATATGTCGACTGAAACAAACTTATTAGGATTCAAATATTGACGTCGACTGACATCAATACAGTTCATAAAGAAATGGACTCGAATAAACATGAAAGCCTCCATATTATCATGTCGATTGAAATGATTATATGAATTCTTTATTCATGCATGTCGACTGGAGCAAATATGTGATTACTTCTCACATGCATGTTGACTGGAGTATAACTATAATCACTTCATTCGTGCATGTCGATTGATGTAATCTTACTAAGAATCATTTAATGATGTCGACTGGAATGAAAACGCTTCAAAAATATATGAACTCGAATTCACATATAAGGCTCTATATAAGTAAATCGATCGAAATGCATGTCGACTGAAACATACACATAATGGTTATATCTATGAATGTCGACTGAAATAATCTTCGTAAATTTATAGACTACAATTACCTCATACAAGTATGTCGACTGAAGTATACCTGCGAACACTCCATATATGCATGTCGATTGAAAGAATCTTACAATGATTCATATATTGATGTCGATTGACATAAACCTGCGCACTCTTCATAAAGAATTATTGACTTAAATACTATGCTCTTTTATTTGTTGTGTCGAATGAAACAATATGTCAAGGTTTCACTCTGTTATGAGAGTAAAATTATTAAAGAGATGAGCTACTTCCGGAATCGATAAATGTCATCCTACAGTCTCCTTGAATTGTCTTCGTTATAATGTTACTCTTGGTGGACTGGAGTAAAGATGGGCCTTAGGATGTCTTGAGCCCAATTTCATTTATTAAAACCCTAATGGGAATTTCGAGATGTCTTTTGGAGGGAAATTGAAGCGCCAAAAAGATGAGTATAAGTAAGAGTTTTGTAGGTCATTTTGTCTTACACAAAAGTTTCTTCGTTGGCAAGTTTAGGAAAGCTCTCAAGATCTTTAAAGTACCCTTCATATCTTTCTTCTTATTCTTCAATATCTTCAATTGTTCTTCGTGTAGATTCGAATTTTTCTTAATCAAATAAGTTATTTGATATTAGAAGATATAGTGAAAATTTTTCATTTTGTTTGAGGTTTGGGATGATTTTGATCTTCTAAGGAATATAAACTTTAGGAAACTAGTGTTTATAACATTATCGCTTGAAAAATGTCGAGTGAGGAATCTTTGGGTAGTTTAGGTGCGCAAATTGACAAGTATATTGAACTACATGTGGATGATTCAAGTGATGAAGAGACTTGTATGGATTGGTCGTATGAAGATTTTATTGAGGCTGGACTTGTAACAATAGCTGAACCACCGTTAGGAGTACCCACTGATATGACACCTTTGAGATCATTAACTGCCATTGGAGAGTCGAGTGGGGTTCCCGGCATGAGTGAACCAACAAATATCCTAACTAAGAATCCAGCCAGTAGAGTGACCGAAAAATCAATGAGAGAGATGATATTGAAGTATAGGTTTCCTCAATCAATAGAAGTAAGGTTAACATCGTCGACTGAAATGATTGATTACAAAATTCCTGGGTGGATTGGGTTTTACGAACGCTCATTCATTGATGGATTCAGATTCCTCATTCCGAAGTTAGTATGGGAAGTGTTGAATCATTACCAGTTGGCTCCTTCTCAGCTAATGCCAAACACTTGGAGGATTTTACTGTCGATTGAATGTATGACTTTTGAATTGGGGATTGAGTTTGGGGTGAAAGATCTATTGTATACGTACTATATAAAGGAGCACCTGAGAGAAAAAGTGAGGTATCACTTGTATCTCTGCCAAAAGAAGGAGCATTTGGTGTTGGGGCTTACAACGAATGACAGAGGGGATTGGCAGAAAAGTTATTTCTTTGTGAGAGGGGAGAGTGTATTTGGGTCGAATGAGAGAGGAGATATACCTAAACATTGGAACTCGTCGAGTGGGTGTTTTTATCCTTAGCTTCATGGTTTATATTTATTACTTGTATGACTGAAATTCCCCTACTATTCTCTTTCCAGGTCCTCAGTTGAATAAAAAATTTGATATTACCAGTCAAGTAGTATCAAACACAAAGTTCATTCTCAGCTTGCCCGATTCAAAGAGGAATTGGAGAGCCGCTTTAGAAGAGAGGAGACTAAGGTTAACCTCATTGTTTTTAAAACCTCTGACCCCTGAAGAGTTCTTATGCGCAACTGAAATTATGTCGGGTCCGTTTAAGGTGCCTACTCTTGATGAAATGAGAAGCCGGAGAAGAACAAAGAAAGTCAAAGTGAAGAAGACTGAAGCTACCGAAGTGGAAGTCCCCAAGCCAATAGAAGTCACTTCGATTGATGTTCCTGCCTCAATTATATAGCCGATTGAGAAGGCCTCAGCTTTAAAAAAGAGGAAAGCTATAGTTGAAGTTAAGGAAGATTCTGAAAATGTTATCATGAAGATTCCTCATGGGACCACAGCAATTTCATATCCCTCCAGCCTTTCCAAATTCATAAAACGACTTCTCCTCGAAGAAGATGAGCATCGGTTGTCTGAACTAGGTCCAACCAAAACAAGCAAGAAGATTGCGGCTCTGAGTTATCAGGTGAGATGTAAATATATTCATATATTTTTTTTTCCTGTAGAATGGGAGAAATAAGTCATGTTTGTTTCAGGTGATGGAGTGTGGCCTTTTTATGCAAGAATATGCTGAGTTGAGCCAGATGAGGATGAGGGAGTTAGAGAAGGCCAACACGTCTGTGAGAAAGGATTTTTCCGAATTGAAAATGAATTTTGATGTTTCTGAGAGGAAGTTGAGAAAGGTTGAAAAAGAGCTGAAGGAGACTCAAGCAACACTGAAATTGGAGAAGGAGGTATCTGAGGCTACCAATGAAACGTACAAGGAAAGTGTGGAGAACTTGACGAAATAGAAAGTCGAATTGCTTGAACAAGTTGAAGTGATTGTGTTCGAATCGATGATGAATGGGATGAGCAATCTAATGAAGGAATATTTGGCTGGTGAGCATGTCGCCTGGAAGCCGAAGAAATAGATCCGAGAATATGAGAGGCTGGCTGATGGGTTATCTCTTACGAGTGAAGGTGAAGATGGAGAAAGGGGAATAAGTGATTTCGAATGAGGTAGTTGGAGAACAAACGGTCATTGGAGATGATGTAGATGAAGGGATTATTATGGAGAAACATGCTGAAACAGTTGAAGACCGTGGATTTCTTGAAATTGGCCTAATCTCCTCTATTCCCGACCAAACTCTCGAAGCCTCATTTGAAGATGTTCAGCCTACTTCTGAAGTTCCGGCGTCTGAGATGCATGTAGGATGAATCATGCAATTGGTTATTTACCCTTTTTTTGTTTATGTAATGGAAACTTTAAAACTTGAATAAAAGTGTTTCCTTATTGATGAATTTTGATGTTTCTGAGAGGAAGTTGAGAAAGGTTGAAAAAAAGCTGAATGAGACTCAAGCAACACTGAAATTAGAGAAGGAGGTATCCGAGGTTACCAATGAAACATACAAGGAAAGTGTGGAGAACTTGACGAAAGAGAAAGCTGAATTGCTTGAACAAATTGAAGTGATTGTGTTCGAATCGATGATGAATGGGAGGAACAATCTAATGAAGGAATATTTGGCTGGTGAGCATGTCGCCTGGAAGCCGAAGAAATAGATCCGAGAATATGAGAGGCTGGCTACTAGGTTATCTCTTACGAGTGAAGGTGAAGATGAAGAAGAGAAGGGGGAATAAGTGATTTCGAAGGAGGTAGTTGGAGAACAAGCGGTCATTGGAGATGCTGTAGATGAAGGGATTATTATGGAGAAACATGCTGAAATAGTTGAAGACCGTGGATTGCTTGAAATTGGCCCAATCTCCTCTATTCCCGACCAAACTCTCGAAGCCCCATCTGAAGATGTTCAGCCTACTTCTGAAGTTCCGGCGTCTGAGATGCCTGTAGGATGAATCATGCAATTGGTTATTTACCATTTTTTGTTTATGTAATGGAAACTTTAAAACTTGAATGAAAGTGTTTCCTTATTGATGAATTTTGATGTTTCTGAGAGGAAGTTGAGAAAGGTTGAAAAAAATCTGAAGGAGACTCAAACAACACTGAAATTGGAGAAGGAGGTATCCGTGGCTACCAATGAAACGTACAAGGAAAGTGTGGAGAACTTGACGAAAGAGAAAACCGAATTGCTTGAACAACTTGAAGTGATTGTGTTCGAATCGATGATGAATGGGAGGAACAATCTAATGAAGGAATATTTGGCTGGTGAGCATGTCGCCTGGAAGCCGAAGAAATAGATCCGAGAATATGAGAGGCTGGCTGCTGGGTTATCTCTTATGAGTGAAGGTGAAGATGAAGAAGAGAATGGGGAGGAAGTGATTTCGAAGGAGGTACTTGGAGAACAAGCGGTCGTTGAAGATGTTGTAGATGAATGGATTATTATGGAGAAACATGTTGAAGCAGTTGAAGACCGTGGATTGCTTGAAATTGGCCCAATCTCCTCTATTCCCAACCAAACTCTCGAAGCCCAATCTGAAGATGTTCAGCCTACTTCTGAAGTTCCGGCGTCTGAGATGCCTGTAGGATGAATCATGCAATTGGTTATTTACCCTTTTTTTGTTTATGTAATGGAAACTTTAAAACTTGAATGAAAGTGTTTCCTTATTGATGAATTTTGATGTTTCTGAGAGGAAGTTGAGAAAGGTTGAAAAAAAGCTGAAGGAGACTCAAGCAACACTGAAATTGGAGAAGGAGGTATCTGAGGCTACCAATGAAACGTACAAGGAAAGTGTGGAGAACTTGACGAAAGAGAAAGCCGAATTGCTTGAACAACTTGAAGTGATTGTGTTCGAATCGATGATGAATGGGAGGAGCAATCTAATGAAGGAATATTTGGCTGGTGAGCATGTCGCCTGGAAGCCGAAGAAAGAAATAGATCGAGAATATGAGAGGCTGGTTGTTGGGTTATCTCTTACGAGTGAAGGTGAAGATGAAGAAGAGAATGAGGAATGCGTGATTTCAAAGGAGGTAGTTGGAGAACAAGCGGTCATTGGAGATACTGTAGATGAATGGATTATTATGGAGAAACATGCTGAAGCCGTTGGAGACCGTGGATTGCTTGAAATTGACCCAATCTCCTCTATTCCCGACCAAACTCTCGAAGCCCCATCTGAAGATGTTCAACCTACTTCTGAAGTTCCGGCGTCTGAGATGCCTGTAGGATGAATCATGCAATTGGTTATTTACCCTTTTTTTGTTTATGTAATGGAAACTTTAAAACTTGAATGAAAGTGTTTCCTTATTGATCAATTTCTAAGTTTTCTTGTTTGCTTTGTCGCATGAGTTTCAAAACGCAAATAAATTACTTAACAAGATAACATGATATTTGCCACATTGCCAATCACTGGTCGAGTGGCTTTGACAAAGAGTAATTTTATGTTACGGGTTGTATCATTTGAGATGAATCGAATTCCAGCTGTTTTTGGAGGTTTAAATTGAGGTTTCGCATAGTTAGGTTCTCATCCTCCAAAGTTCGTAAACGTACTTGGAGCGTGTCTAATTGTGTTGCCACTGGGTCTGTGTCTGCTCGCAGCTAGAAGTCATGAGTGATGGTGATTTAGGAACCGTAGACTGAAAGATCTTTGAGTGCTATGAAACGCTAAGGCCCCACGGTGGGCGCCAAATTATGGATGCTGGTTTTCGCCCGAGGTCCATAATCGAGAATTTATAGGTTGAGGGCACTAGCGATCCTGCAAAACAAAGGTAGAGTGAGCGGGAGTACTGCCTACCGGTGTGGTGGGTGCCGTAGGCACTCCGACGCTCAAGTCAGTAGTGAAGACGAGTGATAAATAAGGAAGAGTAAGGTCTGAGGTTACCTTGACCTCCGTTGACTGTCGTGAGGGCGGTGGGTCGGTGTTTAGAGGGTACAAGGCTCTGAGAACTCAAGTTGGAGAGCTCAGACTTGAATGTCTCTCATTTGAATTGTGTTGCTATTTTATAGGTAAAGAAAGATGACTTCGTTAGTTGGCATGAGCCCCACAACGTGCAATTGTATTTGATGAAAGATCATCGGCATGTGGGAATATGCTTGGTGTTAGGAAAAAGAGGGAAGTAGTTGGAATATAATTAGATAGGATTGTCTTGAAGCAATTGGTTTAATTATAGTCCCATAATACTAAATTTTATGGGTCGGGCCACTGTCTTTGGGCTTTATTTGGTGTTGGGTCTGAAGTGAAAAGATGATTTTACCATTGGGTCCAAATTTGGCCCGTACAGCCATCAATAACTTCCAATGGCCAAATGAATGCACTACTGTGCCTAAGGTGGCTGGTATATACAAGGTGGATCTTATTGTTGCACTTAAAGCTCAAGTGTCATCCCTCACGACCCATCTAGCAGCATTGACCAATCAACAGGGCCAACCATCTATTGAAGCTATTGCTGCTAATAGAATGATCTTACCTGACGGAGGATATGAGCAAGTCCAATACGTGAACAATCGGAACTTTAAAAACTATAGAGGCAATCATATGCCTAACCATTACCATTCGAACTTATCATATGCCAATACAGAGAATATCTTGCAACCTCATTCTGGCTTCAAAAATCAAAGATCAGACCAGAAACTTTCTTAGAAGACCTCATGAGTATGTTTGTTGCTAAAACTTCAGAGAGGTTGAGAATAACGAGTCGAGGCTGAATAATATTGAAACACATATGGGCAATATAGGGGTAGCTATGAAGTCCTTAAAAGTACAGATTGGGCAGATTGCTTCTTCCATGACTAATCAACAGAAATGGACATTTCTTAATAATACTAAAGTCAACCCCAAAGAGCAGTGTCAAGCCATAACCCTCAGGGGCGGAATAGAGATTAAAGATACCTCCCAGAACTTAGGTAGTAAAGAAAAATAAGCGGCATTTCAGGAGGAAACAGTAACAAAAGAAGAGAACAGTGCAGTAGCTCCTCCATATAATCCACCACTCATCCCAAAGACACATTTTCCGTACCCTCAGTGCTTTCAAAAGAAGAAATTGGATGCTCAATTAGCTAAATTTCTAGATATCTTCAAAAAGATCCATATAAATATCCCATTCGCAGGCGCTTTGGAATAGATGCCAAATTATGTGAAATTTATGAATGCGGTGATGTCCAAGAAGAGGAAGCTGAAAAATTTTGAAACAGTAGCACTCACATAGGAGTGCAGTGCCATTATACAGAAGAAGCTTCTACCAAAGCTAAAGGATCCTGGCAGCTTTACACTACCGTTCACTATTGGGAATCGATACTTTGGTAAGATACTATGAGATTTAGGTTCTAGTATCAATCTCATGCCTTTATCCATCTACACACAGTTGGGCATAGGTGAGGCGAAGCCAACCACAATGATATTGCAGCTAGTAGATAGATCCATCACCTACCTTAAAGGAATAGTAGAGGATGTGTTGGTTAAGGTGAATAAATTTTACCATCCTGCTGACTTCCTTGTCCTTGATATGGAGGAGGATCATGAGGTCCCAATCATCATTGGGAGACCTTTCTTGGCAACCGAAAGAGCGGTCATTGATGTGCAGAAATGTGAACTTTATTGTGATATTTTATATCATACTGCAAGTGTACGATGTCAAGTTTCTGTAAAGATAAATGAAGAGTGTCGAACCCACATAGATTGTGTTCAACTCACACTAAGTACTATAATTAATAAACCTAACTTTATTTAGAAAATAATTAATTAAGACAAAACTAAATAACTAAGATATAAAAATAATTAAGTAGGAGAAACCAATACGAGAGAGATTCTAGAGTCTGATTTCACCTAGCTATCCCCTATGTACTTGTCATGCCAATTAATCCTTATTCAGTTGCATTGTTTATAAGTCAAGAATCCTAAGTGTTCTACTCTTTCTCCCGAGCAATAGTGAAAATATCATCAATTATACACTTCGATATCCCTATAAAAATCTAGTAATTAATAACTCATCACACTTTATAATTCTTTGTTAACGACTTCAAAGGAACTATAGATTCTCCTGAACTCTATAAAAACTCCTAGGTTATATTCTCTAGATCCTATTCAAAATCCCTCTCTCCCGAGCGATAGATTTTAAATATGTATCATCTCAATTTGTGGCCAACAAACAAGAAGCATTAAATGCAAGAGAATACAAATAAAATGAATCAAAACTTTATATAAATCAAATTAGCAAACAACACATAGATTCAAGCATTAGTTACATCATCCTCTAGAATTATTGAGTTAGTTCATGACCAAATAATAAAACAATGAAAATAGGGTCATGAGCATAATGGATATCATTAGAGTTTAAAGAGAGAAACTAGATGATTAAACCTGAATTGAATCTCTTCCTCTTCAGACGTCACCGTCTTCGTCTCCTATTGTCGCTCTTCAATCCTCCTCCTCGGATCTCTTTAAAAATATGTGTTTTGTATTTTGTGTTGTGTATTAGCCTCCCCATAGGGTTTTGGACAAGCTTGTGTATTTATAATAAAGTCATGGATTCTTTGTGCATGTAAAACCCTAAAAATTGGTGTTTCTGGGCTCTACACAGCATCACGGCGCCAGAAAGTGGCGTCGCGGTGCCGAAGCTGAGGGAACTTTGTATGTGCTTTGCTGAGAAGGTGCCGGGGAGCTAGAAGTTGGGCGCCGCGGCGCCAGTCACTTTTTTGGTGTCTCGTTTTCTACATTTTTTGCTCTTTCCGTGTGCTTTTGATGCATCCGTAAGGTTCCAAAACTCGTACAAATGTCCCAAGATCCATGTATCAATACTTCCAAATAAATCATAAAAGAAACTACAAATACATTAAATGATATGAAATCTAACAAAATAGTAAGCTAAGAATGCATGAATAAGTTGGTATAAACCGCACTTATCAAACTGAAAATGAGAGTTCAAGATGAAGAAGTCATCTTCAGTGTTTTAAAAGCCATGTCGAGTCCTCAAGGTGATGCAAAATGTCACATGGTAGATATTGTAGAGACGAGAGTTGCAAACACGCAAGGTAAATCAGTATTTCAGCACCCTACGAGCATAGTGCAGCCATGCATAAAAGAAGGTTCTCCACAGCCAATCCTAAATTTGATCCCAAAGCGCCATAAAAAGAGGAAATCAAGAATCAGTTCTCACTTGCAGATGATCCTTGAAAAGCTAAAAAGATGGTCGAGCAAATTTTACCACAAGTGTAGTCAAAAATTTCAACCATCAAAAGGCCCTGGAGGACCATCCATGGATAAATTGCCACAACCTATCAAGCTATCTTTTTCATGTCGTAACAACTGATGGATACCAAAGAAGAAGGCACATGATACTACCTGGTCCGCTACATTGAAGCCACCATGACCATTTGGGTGGTTGCGTCTGGCTGAATACGTTAAACTTAGAAATAGCGGAGAAGACAATCTTTGCATTTGATTTCTTTATTTTTGTTTTCTTTACTTTATTTTTATGTTATTGTGTGATATTTGCTTGTTAATTGGTTTGCATATGTATTTATGTAGGTAACTGGGCAACCCACATAGCCCGCACAATCAAATTCTGACCAGCAGGAGCCTGATCAACTCCATGCATGGTAGCGTTATTCCTTACTTTTGTTTCTTTATCTTTATCTTACATTGAGGACAATGCAAGTTTTAAGTTTAGAGGTGTGTGTATGTAGTGATAGTTTCTGCTACATAAAAAAAAATTATTATTTTTTATTTTTAATCCTTGATAGTAAAGCATAAGTCTAATGATGAATTTTATCTGCTTTAGATGAAATCATAGAAATGATAAGTTCCCAATTGATTTTTATCTGATGCCTTGAGTAGGTGATCTAGGTTAGACTCGTAAGCATTTAACAATAGGTTTTTAGCAGTAAGAACCTAGGTAGTTGGAAAAGTGACTAGTTTAAGAAATTGTTTGCAGATGAATGATTGTTTGCTTAGATACCTATCTCAATATGCTAGTGTTATTATGTATGATATGATTAAAAACAAAAGAAAAGAAAAGAAAGACAAAAAGTTAAACAACCTATAACCGATAAACATGAAGCTACCCATAGGTGAGTGTTAGGACCACCATGAGGAGAAATGCTACCTTAACGGGTAGGTGTCTTGAAAAAAAAAAGAAAAAAATCATACCGTACTGAGCAAAGAAAGACAATTACAGAGTACTTTTGAGATATCTAGGTTGGTTTGACCCATCAGATCTTAATTTTTGAGACGAAATCATTGAGTTGGCTTACTTAAGAGTCGAGCTGTGACTGAACCTTTACACACGCACTTTGAGTCTGGCTTAGATGATTTATTCAATAACTTGGATTTAAGTTGCATTAGGTACTTTTAAGGTTCTCTGATTTCATTGATAGGCATTTTTTGAGGACAATATTATGCGTAACTACCAGAACTATTTTATTTTATTTTATTATTTTGTATATTTTTGCATGATTGTGTGTGAATGACATTTGTGGGTGTTGTAATTGCAAGCCCTCACGAGACTATAACTCATCCACTAGGACCGCCTAGGGGTTTAAAGGCTTGTTGCATACGCTAACTGCAATCTTGATCCCTACGAAAGTGGCCTAGGTAATTTTGTTATTTTTATTTGTTTATTTTTATTTAGTCTTTTGCTCGGGACTAGCAAAATCTTAAGTTTGAGGGTGTTTGATAAGTGCAGTTTATACCTACTTATTCCTACATTTTTAGCTTATTATTTTGTTAGATTCCATGTCATTTAATTTATTTTATAGTTTATTTTATGTTTTATTTGTAGGAAGCATTGAAACATTGATCTTGGATCAAATTGAGGTGTTTTGGGACCTTATAGACGCATCGGAAGCACGCGGGAAGCTGAAAATGAAGAACACACTCATCCTGAAAATTTGGGGTGGTGTTGCGACGCCCTCACAAGATCCACACACTCATCCGAGAGTTAGGTGCCGCAACGCCAAAAGTGACGTCGCGACGCTGCGGCAGACTCCCAGAATCTTCAGAAATCAAGGTTTTACATGCATAATAACTCCAAGACTTTCCTATAAATATAGAGGCTCGTCCAAAACCCTAAAGAATATGCTAATACATAACTCAAGAGTTCAAATCACATATTTTAGAGAGATCCAAAGAGAAAAATTGAAGAGCGACAAAAGGAGACGAATGTGGTGACGTTCAAAGATGAAGGAATTCGATTCGGGTTTAATCTTCTAGTTTTTTCCTTTAACTCTAATGATTTCTATTAGATTAATGACTGTGCTTTCATTGTTTTATTATTTGGTCATGAACTAACTCTATTATTCTAGAGGATGATGTAGCCAATGCTTGAACCTATGTATTGTTTGTCAATTTGAGTTTTATACAATTATAATTAAGTTTATTTATATTCTCTTGTGTTTAATGCTTCTTGTTTGTTGGCCACAAATTGAGATGATGAATGTTTAGAATCTATTGTTCGGGAGAGAGAGATTTTGAATAGGATCTAGAGAATATAACCTAGGCATTTTATAGAGTTCGAGAGAATCTATAATTTATTTGAAGTCGGTAACAAAGAATCACAAATCATAATGAGTTGTTAATTATTAGATTTTTATAGGGATATCGAAGTCTGTAATTAATAATCTTTTCACTATTTCTCAGGAAAAAGAGTGGAATACTTTAGGATTCTTGACTTATAAACAATGCAACTGAATAAGGATTGAATGACATGACAAATACGTAGGGGATAATGTGGGAACACAGGAGCTGGGGCGACGCATGCTGTTCTAGGCTCGGGGGCCTAGTTGGGAGTACGGAGTAGCCAACGGAGGACTAAACCGGAGAATAAGGGAGTCGCCACCGGTGTGAACCGGGACAAAGATTTAAGGCCGCACTCACCCCTCGCAAGGGAAGACCTCAAACCATTGGGTTCGGAATGGTCCCTTACTTATGCCACTTGTAATGTAAAGATTTATACAATAATCCAACCAAGCCTATGACATATATTTCCAAGTGCACCACAATCCTAAGTTCACATGCTTAAAAGTAAAGTTTACATCTAACATGCATGAAATCAAGTCCTATTGCTGAGTTCACATGCTTAAAGGTAGGCTTTTGCAACAACAAGCACATAACGTCACAAGAATTCAATCATTCATGTAAACATAAACACAAATAGTCATGGTAATATTTGCATGTAATATAAAGGAAATCAAAATGACGACAAATAATGTTATAGGCGCACTATGTAAAGAAGCATATAAATTATGGTCAAAATACCGCATGATAAACAAAATCAATACAAACACATAACTTGAGAAGATGAAGAAAGAAAGTATGCCAAATATGAACAATCAAAGATGCAATTTTACATTAAAGAGGAACATGCCATAATGATGCCCAAGAATGCAACTAACATGAGTGAAAGAAAGGGATACCGAGAAGAAAAGAAATGCAAAGAATGAGAGAAATGCAACATGCGTCTATATCCATATAATTACTACCAATTTTCCATTAAGCATTTTATATGTGATACAAGATTATGCAATGAGATGTTATATAGATGAATGATATGGAAAAGAAAGCATGACCAATGTTGCGCAACAAAAAAAAGAATAAGATGCATGGTTAAAATGACATTTTGCAAAAAAAACGATTAATCGCATAATAAACAGCGCGGCAAAACACCGTGGCAAAGGTATCCTTATGGCGTTTTTCCTCGAATGGAGGACCTTAAAATCACCCTGGTTAAGCCCATGCGCACATATCACATAATGAAGTGCCATACATAAAAATGCATAAAAAGATTTTTGTAAAACAGCGATAAATCGCGTAATAAATAGCGCGGCAAAACATCATGCAAAGGTAGCCTTATGGCGTTTTCCCTCGAATGGAGGACCTTAAAACCACCCTAGTTAAGCCCATGCGCACATATCACATAATAAGATGCAATAAATAAATATGCATAAAAAGGATTTTGTAAAACAGCGATAATCGCGTAATAAATAGCGCGGCAAAACATCATGGCAAAGGTAGCCTTATGGCGTTTTCCCTCGAATGGAGGACCTTAAAACCACCCTAGTTAAGCCCATGCGCACATATTACATAATCAAGTGCAATAAATAAAGATGTATAAAAAAGGATTTTGTAAAACAGCGATAAATCGCGTAATAAATAGCGCGGCAAAACATCATGGCAAATGTAGTCTTATGGCGTTTTCCCTCGAATGGAGGACCTTAAAACCACCCTAGTTAAGCCCATGCGCACATATTACATAATGCATAAAAAATGAAATAAAAAAATAAAAGATATCGGATATCGTATACCGACTGAATACATCTCTCATCCAATCAAGCATACATCATCCGGCGCGGCGAAGCATCGTGGTAAATGATTTTAACCCCTTTAAGGGGACCTTTCATCGCACTTACTAAGCTCATGCGCATCATCTCCATATGACGTAAATAAATAATATGCGGAAATTAAAAGACAGAAAAATTAAACGGCAAATAATTAAATGAACAAGATAACATAAAATCAATAAGTGCCGTTTGCTCAAGTGGTACGTGGAATTGTGGCCCAAGTACAGACCGCACTACCGTCCATTCGGATTCGGCTACGGAATTTACGTCTGGGTTTCCATCCTATATACCACAAGAGACGACACTTCCATTCATCCAAAATCCACAACAAACATCATATACACAACAAATGCCACAAATACAGAAAATATAATCAAAGTAAATGACCAGAAATTAAATAGAAATAAGTGTGAAAAATACCCTCAGGTCTAACCTTTTTAGTTGTCCTCGGACTTGCGTTTCGCGGAGATCGGAAGGGATGAAAGCTCCTTACTTTTCCGGTTCACTAGCTTCGCATTTTGGCTCGCTGTTCCACTATTTTTCCCACTGTTTTGGCGTCGTTTTGCTGCTGTTTTTGACGTGTCTTCTGCTCACTGTTTCAGGTCCTGTTCTTCTGTTTCGGCTTCGTTTTGCTGCTGTTTTTGACGTGTCTTCTGCTCACTGTTTCAGGTCTTGTTCTTCTGTTTTAGTGGACTGCTATGCGTGTTTTTTAAAGGTTTTAAGTGCAGTTTTTTTTGTGATTGTTTAAGGATTAAAAGTGCAGTTTTTGTTCACTGTTTTTTAAGGATTAAAAGTGCAGTTTTTGTTCACTGTTTTTTAAGGATTTGGGCTGCTGTTTTAAGGTGATTCAGGGGCTGTTTAGGCGTGTTTTAGGGGGGTGCAGGGGCTGCTGTTTTATGGTAAAAGGGACTGCTGTTTGGGACGTGTTTTACTGCTGTTTTAAGGTGATTTTGGGCTGTTTTTGATGGCTAAATTTCGGCAATGGAGGGGCTTAGAGGGGCTGTAATTTTCGGCTAAGAGTGAGGGAGGAGAAGAGAAATATTTTGCTTCCTTTTCTTGTGATTGGCGTGAATTCTAAGGCTTCTCTTTGTGTAAAAAAACGTGAATGAGAGGAGTTCTTTTGTGTGTATGGGCGTGGACTAGAGAGAGTGGGGGGATGGTGTGGCTAGGTTAGTGCATGTTTATATAGAAGAGAGCTAGGGTTTGCCCTTGTCTCACAAGGAAGAGATCTAGTTTCCAAATTAGGAGTCATAAGAATGGTATACACAAGATTGAGGGGGGACAAAATATTTTAAATTAGGAAGTCAACTATTTTAAATTGGTAGATGTCTTATTAGATTAGGAAGTCAAATATTTGATTAGTTTTAATTGGTTATGATTGATTTTAATTAGGCATATCTTCTTTTTAATTTTAGTATATGATATATTCAAATTATTTAAATTAGGCATGATTTTAGTTTAAGTTTGGTAAATGTTTTATTTAATTATTTAATTAATTATATTAATATCTTATTTAGTTAATGTTTTAATTAATATTTATTTATTTAATTTGGGGGTATTTTAAGGGTGATGGGCGTGTGGGCCTTGGTGGGTGGGAGTGGGCTTGGCTAGGTGCATGTTAATTTAGTTAAGTGTTTGGGCTAAGTTTGTGTGGGCTAGGTGGGGTGTGAAGGCTAAGTTCATGTGGACTAGGTGTGCGTGGGCCGGGTTTAGGTGTCTCGGGTCGGGCATAAATTTTAAAACAGAAAACAAGCGAGTTACTTGAAGCCAAACTAGTGAACTTAATCCGTCAATGAGTCAATTCTTGACTCTTCCCTTCCGATGTCCGTTTCCCGCGGTTTCCGTAACTTAAAAGGTAGTTGTCTCCAAATAAGACTCCTCATCGGGTTTCACATGCAAAAATGCAATGCCTACAGTCGCCCCCACTTTGATGGGACTTGTGCAGTGTGTGACTTTGAACAATCCTATCAAAGTTATGCAATGCATTTCTACTTACCTGGCTCGCCAACTGTCACTTGACTTACCATGTGTTGAGTTGATTTGGGTGGTGAGGTGCTGCGACCCCTGGTTCATTCCCGAACCGTGTTGTGATGTGGTCCATTCCCGAACGGTGCCGTAAGGTGGTCCATTCCCGAACCGTTACTGTGAGTTGGTCCATTCCCGAACCGTTAATGTGAGGTGTTCATTCCCGAACTGTTATCGTGAGGTGGTCCATTCCCGAACCGTTACTGTAAGGTGTCCATTCCCGAACTGTTACTGTAAGGTGGTCCATTCCCGAACCGTTACTGTGAGGTGTTCATTCCCGAACTGTTACTGTAAGGTGATCCATTCCCGAACCGTTACTGTGAGATGTCCATTCTCGAACCGTTACTGTGAGATGTCCATTCCCGAACTATTATTGTGAGGTGGTCCATTCCCGAACCGTTACTGTGAGGTGGTTCATTCTCGAACCGTGCTTCCATTCTTGGAGTGTCATTCCTGGCTTGTTCATTCCTGAACTGTATTTCCATTCCTGGAGTGCCATTCCCGGCTTGTTCATTCTCGAACTGTTATCGTGAGGTGGTCCATTCCCGAACCGTTACTGTGAGGCGGTTCATTCCCGAACCGTGCTTCCATTCTTGGAGTGCCATTCCCGGCCTGTTCATTCCTGAGTTGTATTTCCATTCCTGGAGTGCCATTCCCGGCTTGTTCATTCTCGAACTGTGTTTCCATTCTTGGAGTGCCATTCCCGGCTAAACTGATGTTGATGCTGATGTGGGCCTGGCCCCTGAACTGATACTGATGTGGGCCTCGGCCCTGGGACTCATCCCCAAACTGATACTAATGTAGGCCTCGGCCCTGGACTCGTCCCCAAACTAATGCTGATGTGGGCCTCGGCCCTAACTGCTACTGATATGGGCCTCGCCCCCAGACTGATACTGATACGGGCCTCGCCCCCAACTGCTATTGATATGGGCCTTGCCCTCAGACTGATACTGCTGATATGGGCCTCGCCCATGTGATTCATTCCTGAAGACTGCTGACATTGTACTGTTACTGCTTCTAGTTGGCTTGCATTCGGCGCTTTTTTTTTTCTCATTTGAAACCTGTTATTACAAAACAGAACAAACAAAAAAAAAGGATGCAAATATGTTACGTGTATGCATGCATGAATGTTCCTATCCCGTCGGGTTAGGTCTTCCATCAATTCTCTTGGTGACTGCTTAGTCTTCTTTTCCTCAGGCAAACCACTGCTTCAATCTGTCTATGTTGATCGGCTCAGTGAACTAATTCTCTTCCAAGTCTGATAGTTTCACTGCCTCTATTTCCCAATTTCTGAATGTCTATCTTATCTTTTCTGTTTGCTTATTTCGAAGGTTCCCCGTGTTCATCACTGGATTCCATAGTACCAAGGTTGAATACTTTTCTCAAATATACTCATATTGTAGAAGAGTTTCAGCGAAATGAACATCTTTATTATTGTTGAGGAAAAAAGTTCGAACAAGTAACAAAATCAATGTCATTTAAAAAAACTGGATCAAATGGACTAGGAGTAACATCTCCATCATCCGCAGCACTGCCTTCTTCCTCGGCCTATGGTTCTTCACTGTCATCCATGTAAGAAGCTTGGTGGTTGAGGGTTTCTTTTCATGGGTTGGGTATTTTATGGGAATCTATGAGATCTTGAATTTCATGCCTGAGGCGGGTGTAGTTGTCGGTGTCATGGCCATGTAGCTGGTGGAAGTGACAATACAGGTTCACATTTATGTGTGGTGGTGGGGGGTGCGGAAGTGGCTTGCTTTCTAAGGGTTTCAAGATTCCTTGTCCCTGTAACTTTTCAAATACCTTCGACAAAGGTCTACCAAGGTTGGAGAATTGCCGGTTCCTGATGGCAGCAACCTCGATAGTAGTGGGCTTAGTCTCAGAATGCCCCCCAAAAGTCCGTCTATTCTGGCCATAGAACTTTCTGTTTTCAGCCTCCTCTTCCTCAATATCCATGACAGTTTCCCTCAACTGTCGAAAATCAGAAATCATCGAAGTCATCCTCCTCAGCTTACCATAAATAGAGGGCTTGGTGCCCTTGATAATCATCTTGATTTGGTCCTTCTCTGAGGGTCGAGTCTGCATTTTCAAAAGCTGGCTTCTCCAGCGATCCACATACTCTTTGAAACTTTCCTCTGGCTTCTGTTTAGTGTTCTCCAAATCACGGAGTGACAAGTCAATTTCTAAGTCTGTAACATACTGCTTCAGAAAAGCATCAGCTAGTTCCTTCCAATCTTCCTTAACCTTCTTCTCCAAACTGTGGTACCACACCACGGGAGCTCCCTCGAGCGACATTCCAAACATTTTCTGCACTTGGCGCTGAGACAAGCCAACTGAACTCATGACTGATACAAACTGATGGAGATGCACCCTTGGATCATCATTCCCGTTAAACTTAGCCATATCGGGCATCTTGAACTGTGCCGGCAACTGTTCCTCGAAAGTCAGTGTGTCATAATCCAGCAGATCCTCATTCTTACCCCTCATCTTGCGGGTAACCGACTCAACCTGATCCCGAAGTTTCTGTAACTCTGCCTGAGACCCAGATACTCTGCCTGCTGCATACTCTGCCATATCATCATCAAAAGCGGGGTATCATCCTCCAATCTGTTCGGAGATTCCTCTTGCCTCACATCCCCAGAATTAACCCCGGCGCGAGACCCAGCTATGCCAGCCATAGCAGTGGTCAAAGCTTGCAACTGTTTAGTGATCTTTGCAAGACTGTTCTCTAACTGATCCATTCGGGACACCTCATTATCTGATTCACTCATGCTTCCAACTGTTCTTTTAGTGAGTCTGGTTCCTTCCCTAACCCAAACGGTATCTATGATGTCTTTTTTAAGACACAGAGGATGTTAACAAGGTATATGTATGCATGATGTGCATAAGAAGTATATAACATATATTAAATCAAATAAAATTCTCAAACAAATCGGCCTATTATCATTTTAGAAGCTTTTGGGACAACTGTCATAAGAGTGAACCCGTCCCAGTTTAAATGGCCCAACGAGTTCATGTCTTATGGCAAAGAGTCCAACTAAATCCAAATGATAATATTCCGAACACAATCATAAAATGGCCCATTGTTATTTAGAAGCCTTTTGGCCCAATCGTCATAAGATATGTTCTTGTCCCAGTTTAAATGGCCCAACAAGCCCATATCTCATGACAAAAGACCCAGATGGATTCAAATAGCAATGTTCCCAAACATAAGCATACAAGGAAGATATTATAAACATAAAATAATAGCTTCTACCGTGTGCCCCACCATCATTTCAGAAGCTCTGGGCCTAATTGTCATAAGATACGAACATGCCCCAGTTTAAATGGCCCAGCAAGTTCGCATTTTTGACAAAGAGTCCAATTCATCCAAATGATAATGGTCCTAAAGCACAAAGAAATATTTGTTATAGGCTATACAACCCGGTCTACACATGGGTTCGTGGGAGTATGGACAAAGGCTCTCATCGGCGAAGGATGGCCCACAACTAGGTCTCCCCAATCAAGGGTTCGAGCAACCAAGTGAGCACACCCTTTTTTATACACTAAGGTATGGTGTGTGACTGACTGTCAAATGGATTTCCCGTTGTAGATTCCCCAGAGGGAAGGTGGAGCGAGGCTAACTTAAATACCCAAGCCTCTTAGGCTCTTATCGCTTGGTGTCAGGAATAAACAACGAGTCCTCCAAATTAGTCCATCACAATAGGCTACGAGTAGATGGCTATTTAGGTGCCTTCACAGCTTTTCCTTCTAGAAAGGTAGTGAGTGAAGGAAGACACCAAACTATTACCTAGCCTCAAAATGCCTTTGATCACAACCCCCATTTCACACATTTGTAGACACGGTTAATTAAAGCATAAATCTATACATTACAAGGCATTATTTCGGGGCCGATTCTCTATCCCCAGTGGAGTCGCCAGACTGTGGGAACACAGGAGCTGGGGCGACGCATGCTGTTCTAGGCTCGGGGGCCTAGTTGGGAGTACGGAGTAGCCAACGGAGGACTAAACCGGAGAATAAGGGAGTCGCCACCCGGTGTGAACCGGGACAAAGATTTAAGGCCGCACTCACCCCTCGCAAGGGAAGACCTCAAACCATTGGGTTCGGAATGGTCCCTTACTTATGCCACTTGTAATGTAAAGATTTATACAATAATCCAACCAAGCCTATGACATATATTTCCAAGTGCACCACAATCCTAAGTTCACATGCTTAAAAGTAAAGTTTACATCTAACATGCATGAAATCAAGTCCTATTGCTGAGTTCACATGCTTAAAGGTAGGCTTTTGCAACAACAAGCACATAACGTCACAAGAATTCAATCATTCATGTAAACATAAACACAAATAGTCATGGTAATATTTGCATGTAATATAAAGGAAATCAAAATGACGACAAATAATGTTATAGGCGGACTATGTAAAGAAGCATATAAAATATGGTCAAAATAATCGCATGATAAACAAAATCAATACAAACACATAACTTGAGAAGATGAAGAAAGAAAGTATGCCAAAGATGAACAATCAAAGATGAAATTTTACATTAAAGAGGAACATGCCATAATGATGCCCAAGAATGCAACTAACATGAGTGAAAGAAAGGGATACCGAGAAGAAAAGAAATGCAAAGAATGAGAGAAATGCAACATGCGTCTATATCCATATAATTACTACCAATTTTCCATTAAGCATGTTATATGTGATACAAGATTATGCAATGAGATGTTATATAGATGAATGATATGGAAAAGAAAGCATGACCAATGTTGCGCAACAAAAAAAAGAATAAGATGCATGGTTAAAATGACATTTTGCAAAAAAAACGATTAATCGCATAATAAACAGCGCGGCAAAACACCGTGGCAAAGGTAGCCTTATGGCGTTTTTCCTCGAATGGAGGACCTTAAAATCACCCTGGTTAAGCCCATGCGCACATATCACATAATGAAGTGCCATACATAAAAATGCATAAAAAGATTTTTGTAAAACAGCGATAAATCGCGTAATAAATAGCGCGGCAAAACATCATGGCAAAGGTAGCCTTATGGCGTTTTCCCTCTAATGGAGGACCTTAAAACCACCCTAGTTAAGCCCATGCGCACATATCACATAATAAGATGCAATAAATAAATATGCATAAAAAGGATTTTGTAAAACAGCGATAAATCGCGTAATAAATAGCGCGGCAAAACATCATGGCAAAGGTAGCCTTATGGCGTTTTCCCTCGAATGGAGGACCTTAAAACCACCCTAGTTAAGCCCATGCGCACATATTACATAATCAAGTGCAATAAATAAAGATGTATAAAAAAGGATTTTGTAAAACAGCGATAAATCGCGTAATAAATAGCGCGGCAAAACATCATGGCAAAGGTAGCCTTATGGCGTTTTCCCTCGAATGGAGGACCTTAAAACCACCCTAGTTAAGCCCATGCGCACATATTACATAATGCATAAAAAATGAAATAAAAACAATAAAAGATATCGGATATCGTATACCCGACTGAATACATCTCTCATCCAATCAATCATACATCATCCGGCGCGGCGAAGCATCGTGGTAAAGGATTTTAACCCCTTTAAGGGGACCTTTCATCGCACTTACTAAGCTCATGCGCATCATCTCCATATGACGTAAATAAATGATATGCGGAAATTAAAAGACAGAAAAATTAAACGGCAAATAATTAAATGAACAAGATAACATAAAATCAATAAGTGCCGTTTGCTCAAGTGGTACGTGGAATTGTGGCCCAAGTACAGACCGCACTACCGTCCATTCGGATTCGGCTACGGAATTTACGTCTGGGTTTCCATCATATATACCACAAGAGACGACACTTCCATTCATCCAAAATCCACAACAAACATCATATACACAACAATGCCACAAATACAGAAAATATAATCAAAGTAAATGACCAGAAATTAAATAGAAATAAGTGTGAAAAATACCCTAAGGTCTAACCTTTTTAGTTGTCCTCGGACTTGCGTTTCGCGGAGATCGGAAGGGATGAAAGCTCCGTACTTTTCCGGTTCACTAGCTTCGCATTTTGGCTCGCTGTTCCACTATTTTTCCCACTGTTTTGGCGTCGTTTTGCTGCTGTTTTTGACGTGTCTTCTGCTCACTGTTTCAGGTCTTGTTCTTCTGTTTCGGCTTCGTTTTGCTGTTGTTTGAAGTGTGCTCACTGTTTCAGGTCTTGTTCTTCTTTTTTAGTGGACTGCTATGCGTTTTTTTAAAGGTTTTAAGTGCAGTTTTTTTTGTGATTGTTTAAGGATTAAAAGTGCAGTTTTTGTTCACTGTTTTTTAAGGATTAAAAGTGCAGTTTTTGTTCACTATTTTTTAAGGATTTGGGCTGCTGTTTTAGGTGATTCAGGGGCTGTTTAGGCGTGTTTTGGGGGGGTGCAGGGGCTGCTGTTTTATGGTAAAAGGGACTGCTGTTTGGGACGTGTTTTACTGCTGTTTTAAGGTGATTTTGGGCTGTTTTTGATGGCTAAATTTCGGCAATGGAGGGGCTTAGAGGGGCTGTAATTTTCGGCTAAGAGTGAGGGAGGATAAGAGAAATATTTTGCTTCCTTTTCTTGTGATTGGCGTGAATTCTAAGGCTTCTCTTTTGTAAAAAAAACGTGAATGAGAGGAGTTCTTTTGTGTGTATGGGCGTGGACTAGAGAGAGTGGGGGGATGGTGTGGCTAGGTTAGTGCATGTTTATATAGAAGAGAGCTAGGGTTTGCCCTTGTCTCACAAGGAAGAGATCTAGTTTCCAAATTAGGAGTCATAAGAATGGTATACACAAGATTGAGGGGGGCAAAATATTTTAAATTAGGAAGTCAACTATTTTAAATTGGTAGATGTCTTATTAGATTAGGAAGTCAAATATTTGATTAGTTTTAATTGGTTATGATTGATTTTAATTAGGCATATCTTCTTTTTAATTTTAGTATATGATATATTCAAATTATTTAAATTAGGCATGATTTTAGTTTAAGTTTGGTAAATGTTTTATTTAATTATTTAATTAATTATATTAATATCTTATTTAGTTAATGTTTTAATTAATATTTATTTATTTAATTTGGGGGTATTTTAAGGGTGATGGGCGTGTGGGCCTTGGGTGTGGGAGTGGGCTTGGCTAGGTGCATGTTAATTTAGTTAAGTGTTTGGGCTAAGTTTGTGTGGGCTAGGTGGGGTGTGAAGGCTAAGTTCATGTGGACTAGGTGTGCGTGGGCCGGTTTAGGTGTTCTCGGGCCGGGCATAAATTTTAAAACAGAAAACAAGCGAGTTACTTGAAGCCAAACTAGTGAACTTAATCCGTCAATGAGTCAATTCTTGACTCTTCCCTTCCGATGTCCGTTTCCCGCGGTTTCCGTAACTTAAAAGGTAGTTGTCTCCAAATAAGACTCCTCATCGGGTTTCACATGCAAAAATGCAATTCCTACAGATAGCTAGGTGAAATCAGACTATGAAACCTCTCTTATCTTGGTTTCTCCTTGTTAAACCTTTTTAATATCTTGTTTATTTATCTTTTAATTTTATTTTAGATGATTTTAAAATTACTTTCTAAATAAAGTTAAGTTTACTAATTATAGTACTTAGTGTGAGTTTGATTACAATCCATGTGGGTTCAACACTCATACTTATCATTTACTAAAACTTGAAACCGTATACTTGCGGTACGATATAAAATATCACAACAATCATTGGACAAGATGCAGCGAAGATCAGCCAGCTGAAGAATGAACTCTCTAAGTCTTTCGACATGAAAGATTTAGGAGCAGCTCGGCAGATTTTGGGAACGCAAATAGTTCGGGACAGACATAACAAAAGGTTATGGCTTTCACATGAGAGTTATATTGAACAGATAACAAAAGATTCGATATACAGAATGCCAAACTTGTCATCATTCAGCTAGCACACCACTTTAAATTGATCAAGAGTTTGTGTCCCTCATCCAAGAAAGAGATAGATGATATGTCATCAGTGTCATATTCTTCAGCAGTTGGAAGCCTAATTTACACTATGGTATGTGTTGGGGTTTTGATGCGGGCGCAATGGAAGCTCGCGGTTCGGGTGAAATCATAATTTTAAATGCTTTTAAATTACTAAATAAATTATTCAATATCCAATATGAATAAATCATTCATATTTCACCTAAACATATTTATTCGATATCAAATAACGACATAAATAGTTAAGAAACATCGCGAAACTTTTACGAAAATGTTTTTCCGCAAAATGGCATAAAATACGTTTTTGACCGAACTGACTACCCAATACACATGAGGGCTGTCCAGGTCAGCCCCAACAGTACTAGGACAGTTCACGGGCTACCCGAACAGTGACCAATTCACTATTTGGGCAGCCGTCACCCGGTTGGCTCAAAAGTCACCCGGTAACACCGTTTTTCGCCGTTTTCACTTATTTCAACTCCAAAACAATTTCCGACAATTGTTCCAATACCCAAAACACATCCAATACATTTATATGACATAATTTTCATCACCAAAATATCATATTTTTCAGATCTGATCTGGATGTGAAAACAGTCCATTTTTCATGCTTAAACCCAATTTTATCAAGATTAATCTAATTAATCTAACACCATTTAAGTCCCACCATCATGAAATATCTCTAGAAAAATTCTAGGTTATTTTAGAGTGGCTCTATAACTCTAGAATGGCAACTAAGTTGTCTAACAATAAATTGAACCCAAATTACATTAATTTAGTCCAATGTTTACTTACACATGCATCTATCCACTTAATCAATCATCCAAATCAAAAACCCCAAAAATAGAATGGAAAAGAATCTCTACATCTCATGCTTTCAACAAGAACAACAAGAAACAACTTTCCAAAAACAAAGAAGATAAAAAAATTACCTTTAATCTTCCTAGTCTTCTTTGAAATTTGTTCTTAATTTGATTCTTCTACCTCCATTCTTATTTTTGTGTTTTTGAATGAATGAAAGAAGTTAGAGATTTTGCCACTTCTTCACCAAGACAAAAAGAAAACAATTTTTCTTTTAAATGGCCAAAAAATGTGGCATTTCTTTCATCCAAAGCTTACTAAATAAGCTTCACACAAGAAAAAGACCAATATAACCCATGATCCAAGAAGCTAAGGAGGATAAAATTATATTTTAACTTGTAAAGCTTATCTAATAAGCCAAAAGTCAAAATACAATAATTTAGTTCAAGGATAAAAAAGTCATTTGCCAAGCAAATGTTACTTTTCCATAAGTAATGACATTGTGACACTTGTCCATAATTAAATATTAATTTAATCAAATTAAATTTATTAAATATTTGGACAAAAACTAATTATATATACAATATATATAATTAATTAATTAACAAATATCCATTAAATAATTTATATTAAATTATATCAAATATAATATCTAAATAAATTATTTGGACACTTGTCATATACATCACATATGTAAAATGACTAAAATACCCTTTGCATGTGTATTTTCGTTTACAAACTAAACGATTCGAATTAACTAATTTAATCCGATAAAGTATTGTGAATAATATGTATTATTTATAACGTGTTGCCCAAGTGCTCAACGAATACACTTCATATTGTGAGACTCTCTAAGTTTAGGTTTATCCGTCACGAAATCCAATTTCGTGTCCATAATTCACACACTCATGAATTATGACGACCACAGATAATCTCGCTAAACTATGCAAGTTGAGATTATTGCATACGTATATAATCCCTCCGTCAAAGGCTATCCATATAATACCTGGGATATAGATAAGAACGTCAAATCATTATGGTATAATATAGTCGACTTTCAAATTTACGATCTCTAAATAACACTCGGAACTCACTTTCGAAGTTATACCACAACCATGGATTTACTAGATCGCAAACACGTGTAGGATACCTATGCCATGTACACAGTACTGACAGATTCTATCTTGATACGCACTGGATATCATGAGCATCAATCCACACCCAACGAACATGAGGAGGTCTGATCTAAATAGATCGGTGACGTGACTGCCATCAAAGTGTGGAGGATAACTCATATATCCACTGTGGTATCTCAAGTCGAAGGACCATTATGCTCGCTCAACTCGAGAAGATTCATATTGACGTTGGTGTACCATCTATTATGAAATCTTCAGTGAGTCGTTCAGTGTTTATGAAATAAACACCTACATGTCTATACGAGTCTCCTGAGACTCATGGTTCATTGAGATAAATCATCGGACCAAGTCACGATATACGACATGTACTGGTCTCAGCAGATTTTACTAACCGACCCGTGTTAGTAAATCTTGACCATGAACTTTATTTAAGGATATACAACTTATAGTGACGCTTCCCAATGTCAATTACAAACTACGTTGTAACTACACACTACATTGTAAATCTTAGGGTCTTTGTCTAATATACACGTATCACTAAATCAGATTTAGTTTCAATCTAATCAAATTAGATATTTAATCGTAATTAGATCGAATATGTATATAAAAGACAAGAGGTGCTACCATTAAATAATTAATATTATGAAAAAATGCATTGTTCGTATTCATGAATCAGACATAAGTATGATCCGGATTGGCACTCCGAGCACCAACCCTAACAGATCTAACCCCAAAGTCGCTTCCTTTTTTTATACAAGTAGGTTCCTTTACAATAATATAATTCATATAATTAAGATAAGATTATGATTTCTTATCTTATTAGAACACTCAGCTTATTTCCTTGTTTGAATCAGTGTATCCCTCATTTTCCTATTCAGATTACGATACTAGTTTTGGGGGTCGGATAAATCTATGCCTTAGTCTATGAAAAAAGTCTATAGTCATGTGGTCGAATAAAATTATGATATATGAGTCATTGAGAGAACTACTGATGTAAGTCCTCAGATAAGCTCCTAACTCATGTCATCGGGTAGGCTCCTCAGTCAATAAGCTTATCAATTCTTCATCCTCATGAAATTTACATATGTTGTATCCATGCCGATTCGACCATCGTATGATAAGATAAAATAGGTCAGAGATTAGGTCCAAAAAATATTGACATGAGCCATGATCTTGTACGAAAAATCACGTACAACAAATAATAATGAAATATCAAGAATTTTTGTGTATCCGAAGATTGTGATAAAGTTTGTTAATTGCAATAACAATACAAAGAAAGAATAATACTATTTTCAAATTTAACTATCTCAATGTATGATAATTATGTAAAATGATTTTTTTAACCCTACCACTTCTTTAGGTGTTTTGAAAAATGTACTTAAAAAACAACTAGATGAAACTCACACATTTAAATAAGAAATTTTAGAATTTGGACATCTTGGCCCATTTACTTGATACAGCATTTCCTTGAAAATGGGTCGACATGTTTTGGATAACGATACATCAACCCGTTAAGATTTTAATAAACTGCAAAGTTTGAAATTATCAAAAGTATGTTGCATCTGCTCTTTGCCATTTTTTCGATTAATTATTTTTAAATATTTAAAAATATATTTATAATGACGTCAAAAGATTCATGTAACCAACCCACCTATTGAGAAAAGACTTTGTTTTCAAATTGAGATATTCATATATTATCACACATATCACGTAAGAATAATGAAAAAAATAACAATGACACACTCTTATAAAGTTATGATATAAAATTTATATTTTAAAATAAAAAAGAATAATGTAAAAAAATTAATAGTAACACGTGGTATTTATTGATCAATTACACGTTATTCAGGATAAATAATTAACACAGGAGATTCAAATAAGTGTTTGACTGTATATACAATAGATTTGTGATAATATTTTATTAAAAAAAATATAAAAATGCATTTTCCGTAAAAATGTTATGACTTTTAGGTATCTAAAACTGAAAACGAATAACATTCCTGTCACTTGGGGTCAACTTAGGGGAAAATTTGCTAATGAATGATGCAAAGTATTTTGACCAAACCGGGTACTTGGACCTTGATCCGTTGAGCCGCTATTATATTTCCAGCTCCGACCTGGTCAACCCCTAAGGAAGCTGCGGGTCCCACCTAAGTTTATTGACTTTTTTGTGTGTACTTTGGGTGCCCAACTCTACCCGTTCACACTGGGCCCCAGTAGGCTCTAAAGAAACGCGTCGACGGCTGGGATCAATTTCTCCGTTCAACTAGAAAAGTCAAAATTAGAAACATCCAAAAATAATATTAATAAATGATAATAACAAAATTAATAGAAATAAAATAATAGACAAAATTGTTTAAGCGTTTGGAATGGGGCCCTGTTTGTCATTTGCTTTTGGTGACAGAATATGATAATACAGAAAAAATGAAAAAGAAAAAGTCTGCTTTGTTTTAGCGGGTAATTTTTTTTTTTTTTAATAATTATTAAAGTAGAAGTGTGGAAGTTGGAACCATACAACAATAGTGAGCCCAATTCGAAGATACTTATAAGAAATTCTCCATGTTCCACCTCTTTTCTTTTCCATTGTTTTAGCTAAATAAAAAATACTTGAAAATGGGAGAAGGCTATATAAAAAAATTAAACATCATTTCTAAGAAAATAGAAACTTAAACTTTATTCTCAATTATACAACTCTATTTGACTATAATTTAGAGCTCTTTTATTAAGAACCAAGTTCCAATTATATTAATAATAATATATTATTTTTCTGAAAATATTGGAAACTCCGCCATAAAACTATTCAATTTCAGATTAAATGGAGCAATTAAAACCTCTACATGTCTTATGCTCTTACAATAAATATATCTCTTGAACTTGAATACAAGACTTGCAATCAAGTACTAAAATATTTATCATTAAATTACACCCCTTAGGGGCTTATATTAATAATATACTAAAGGTAAATATAAGTTTTTAAAAGCATGAAATTATATTCTTACAAAGGACAAATCAACTAGTCTAAAATCAACTAGTCTAACTCTTTCTTTAGAAGCAATATGTTATGAGTTCAAGTAACGTGATATATTTTTTATTAAAATCTTACACCATGATAAGTGTGGATATTGATTAATTCGGATTTATAGTATAAAAAAATTTATTTACACAACATTTAAAATATAAAAGATATATTTTTATATTATATCCAAATTTCATAAAAAAAAAAGTTGTCAAAATGATCATGAATTTCCAAACTCAAAAATATATAAGATTAATGTTAGAATTTAAAAAAAAATCTCAAAATATATGTTCCAAATTTGAGATGGATGAGATTCGAATCTTCAATCTCTTTGAAAAAAAAAAAAAGAAAAGAAAATTGTATAAACTGAACCAATTGATTCTCACTAGTTAAATATATAAATTATGTACATGCTATTTTAAATTATAAAATTATTGGAATTTTTAGTTCATATAACCACCCTTGTATTATGTTTGTAAACTTTAACGAGAAGTACAAGTTAATTGAAAAAGGGGGTCATTGTCTGTCATACAGCGGTAGCATCACAGGCCGTTACGTTTAACATTATAACAAACAAAACTTGGATTAAATAGTTAATAATAATTCTCTTAAAATTAATTAATCAAGAATAAGTTCTTCTCATATTCAAACAGCAAAGGTTCAAGCAAAACAAAATACGACCAACCAGACAAAAAACACAACTCAATAAATCCCTCTTATCATATAATCCCCTTAATTTTGCATATACCCATTTCTTAATTTTATCTTTTTTGATTCTCCTTCTGGGGATTTTTCACTGGTAAGCTTCTGTTCAGATCCTAACCCAATTACTTTTTTTTGGCATGTGAACCTTTATTTGATTGCAAGTTTGGATTTTTTCTTAATCTTGATGATTTATTGATCTGATTTTGTGGATGTATTATAACAAGTTATGATTTTTACTTCAATTTTGATATCAAGGATTAAAATTTATGATTTATTGTTTTGGAGACTTAAGAGCAAAAGGGACAGAAAAATTATGGCTAATAATGCGGCGGCGTGTGCTGAGAGGGCGACTAATGACATGTTGATTGGTCCAGACTGGGCAATAAACCTTGAGTTATGTGATATCATCAACATGGATCCGGGGTATCAATCTTTTGACTTTTTTATTTCTGTTTTTTGTTTTGTTGGTTGATCGTTTTTATTAATTTACTTGCATGTTGGTAATTTTGATTTTTTAATTTTGGAATTTAATAATTTGAGTTTACTGTGTATATTTATTTGATTTGAATTTTGCATTTAGGGCTAGTAAATTTCTAGTTGGATGGATGGATATTTGGATATTCTCATTTAAGTTTTGTTTATTTACTGGGTGCATATTTTTGTGCTAGGGAGAACAGGGAATCAGCTGTGATGCTTGTGCATCAGTGTATGCTTCTAAGTTTAATGGAAGCTCATGTAAGTTTGGCGAGACGAGTTGTCTTGTCCTATACTGGGTTTTGGGTTAAAAGCTGTGCACACTTTTGAATATTCCAGTGTACGGTACCTGTGGTGTAATGTAATCCTCTCAAATGAAGCTAGCTGTGGGCCGCAATTGGTTAAGAAAAGTGATGTTCTTACATATACTAATTTTTAGGGGCTAGTTGAGGTCATCTAGTCTTATTATTGCTTGACATTCTTTCAGATATGGCTCTTAGAGCAGTCAATGTAAACCACTAAAACGAAGCTTCTGTTGGCCATGGATGAAGAAGAACTCTTATGAGTGGTTATTTACTTATTTGATCTGTCCCGTTTGGTTATTCTCTGTCATTCTGTTAGACTTGTTAGGATATTCATGCAGAGATCGGGTCTTAAAGAAGAACACTTATGCATGTTAGGATCATTGTTGTTTGGTATTTATTTGTTGATCTGGTGCGGTAAGCCGTAAGCCAGAATTTGTAAAGTCATTGCATATAGTACTGTTTGCTAGCACGCAAGAATCTTCCAAACGTGACGGGTTGTGCAATGAGAGTCAAGATGCTAGTGTTCTTATTTGAATTATAGTTGATTGTTGCAGTCAGAATTTGAACTTGTCCATGTCTTCTCCACTTTGAGAAATTGTAGTCGCATATTCAAGCGTCAACTGCTCCGCTAGCCAGATTGTTTCACTGCCATTCTATTGCACATTTTCACCATTTCATAACTTAAAACACCAGTTATTTTGCATACTTTGATGCAAGGTGGATTGAAAAATTGTCAAAGTTTAATTGCACAAATAATCATTGAGCTCATCATCCTTTTGGGATGGTATTGCAGGCAAGCCAAAGATGCATTGAAAGTACTGAAGAAGCGCGTGGGCAGTAAAAATCCTAAAGTACAGCTGCTGGCTCTATTTGTAAGTAACTTCCTCCACATTGCTTTTATGTTAAATCATAAATTATTTAATGTCAAAATACTATGAATTAGTTATTTACCTATTGTACAATTAAGGTATACATACCTCTAAACTTATTAGAAAACAGTATGTATCATTGAGAATTTTAGTGTCTATCATGTCTATATAATGATTTACTTGTTTCTTGCCATATGCATGATGACACAGAAGAGTGATATTTTTTGCCGGAATTTTTTGATCTAGGCATTGGAGACTCTCAGCAAGAATTGTGGTGACAGTGTATTTCAGCAGATCGCTGAGCGTGATGTCTTACATGAAATGGTTAAAATAGTAAAGAAGAAGGTGCCTAATTTCTTGGCTGACCTGTTGGACTTTTTTTCTTCCGCTACATCATGCACTAACTTGTTCTATACCATTTTTTCTTTATTCAAAATTGCAGCCAGACTTGAATGTGAGGGAAAAGATACTTATTTTAATAGATACATGGCAAGAAGCTTTTGGGGGACCAAGGGGAAGGTATCCCCAATACCATGCTGCATATAATGAACTGAGGGTAATTGTTATATTTTTTCTTCTTGTAGATGATAAATATCTCTACCATCAATGCCATTAACGACTTATATGGATTAGAGTTCGCCACAAATGTCTATTAATTTCTGAATTCTAGCACTACATTCTGCCTGCTTAGACCAATGATGTAGGGGCATGATTGCTGTGATGTTTTAATTTATGGATATAATGGGTAGTAGGATTGCCCTTCTTTCCTTTAACCATTAGTAATGTTGTACTGGTGATTTATGATTAAAATGCTATTATTTTTATCCTCATTCAAGAGAATTATAGTTTGTTTGGAGTTAGATCTTAGTATTTTTATTGTTGTTACTGTGGTGATAACTTCTCTGAGCCTAAAAAACGGAGCTGTAGTGGTTCATTTTTGTGTAAATTGATATTTGGAGCCTACCGTGTGTGCTAATATTCATCATATGCTATGTTTACTGACGTACCTGTTTGACATCCAAGTTGTAGTATCTCATTTGTGCTTTTCTCCATTGAACAAATTATCCTGTTAAAATTGATAAACGCATCTAATATGCCCTACAGAGAGAGTAAATCTGCAAAAAAAACCTATCGGACTGGGGATTTTAGATAATTGGGTAGTCGTATCTTGGGGATTTACCAATTGTGCACTTGTTCTGTCATATGCAAAGTTTGTTTTTGTTTAATTTTATTTCCTTTCCATTCCAATACTATTATTATTTCTCTGAATTTAGCTTTCTATGTTCTGATAACATATAAATCCTTGAATATCTATTTTGTTAAGCAAAATCTTTATTTGATAATTAACAGTCTGCTGGAGTCGAATTCCCACCCCGGGCTGAGAATAGTGTACCATTCTTTACCCCAGCCCAAACCCAGCCAATAGTAGAACCTACTGCATTTGATGATGCTGCTATACAGGCCTCCCTGCAGTCAGATGCCTCTGGCCTCAGGTATCATTTAGATATTATCTGTTCTATTTCTTCATTTGTCTGTTGTGCTCAGACTTGTATTCAAAGGTTTGGACGCCTGTGTTTGCTATGGTATTTTACTTTCCTTTTTCATCCGTCATCTGGATGTGTTGGACACACTTAACCCTTGGGAAATTAACCAATAAGTATGCCTAATGACATGGAGTAGTGGTAAAAATCCTTAGTAATTTCTAAGGATGTAGGAAGGAGCCGATCAAATCTTTAATAGTTCATTGTACCACCAGCCTATAGATCTTGCACATATACCTGTTTTGCAGCCTTCACTGCTTCTAATTTGATTGAAACCGCATATTCGCATACATACACTTGCATATTAAATGGTGTGTAACTGTGCCGTCACAATTAGAATGAGTCTATGCTAGTTTTCTTACTGTGTAACTTTTGTTTTTTTCCAGCTTGGCAGAGATTCAAAGTGCCAAGGGACTAGCTGATGTGTTAATGGAAATGCTTGGTGCCTTGGATACCAAGAATCCTGAGGTATATTTTTCTTTCTGGCTCAGGGCATTTTTTGTTCTTTATGTTAATTTAAAACACTCAATGTTGTTCCTGGCAAAAATAATGGATCAGGAAATGTGGTCTGAGGAGAAATTTGTTTCTCATAAATGGTGACATTTATAGAATATGTATTCTTTACTCTGATTATATTTTTTTGTACCTCTTAATTATTTAATTATGCATTATTATTTAATTGGTAATAAAGTTTCTCTCAGCAGCACCTAAATAGTAATGGTGTCAGTGATGTTCCTAGTTCTTTCAAATTAGTGGAGTGATGTTCCTATTTCCTTATTAGTAGAGTAAGAAAGCTTCTTAGTTGATTCTCATGGGTAGAAGGAAAAAAATGCATGTCGATTGACCATCCTTCCTGGAATTCTTACGATTCTCGTGGTTTTCTTTTGGCAGGGTGTGAAGCAAGAAATAATTGTTGACCTTGTTGATCAGTGTCGTTCTTATCAAAAGCGTGTCATGCTTCTTATAAATAATACCGCGTAAGAGTTTGATCCACGTTATTTTTTGTTTTTATCTTTTAATATTGATAGTGCTGACATGCAGTTGCTTCCCTTTCAGAGATGAGGAACTTCTATGCCAGGGATTGGCATTGAATGATGACTTGCAGCGTGTACTTCGTCGGCACGATGACATTGCGAAAGGAACTCCTACAGCAGGATCAACAGAGACACCAGTTGTGCCACTTTTTAATGTTAACCATGAGGATGATGACTCGGAAGATGATTTCGCCCAGTTAGCTCACAGGTGTCCATACAAATTATTATTATTATTTTAAAACTATTTGCTTTTATTAAGCTAATGTAGTTTAAGAAACACATCTGACTAGTTTGTATATTTATATTATTACAGATCGACAAGAGATAATTCACAAGGGCTGGTCAAGAAACCAGCCGGCAGGGCCGAACCAGTGCCAGTCAGCCCCCTTCTTCCTCCCCCACCCTCATCAAAAAAGCCAGTTCTTACAGGTTCTGGCCCAATTGATTATCTCAGTGGTGACACTTACAAATCTGAAGCATATCCTGAAACATCTGAACCTGCACCTTTTGTTGCTCCAACTCATTCTTATAAAAATTCCTCCCCGCCATTGACCCCAACAGGAACTTCCTCAATCCCTGCTGGTAAATCCGCCTCACCGCCTCCATTCTCTTCGTGGCCTTTATATGATGAACCAACTCCCTTGAGCAAATCTGCAGAGCAGCTCCCCTCTGCTCCTTGGGATGCTCAGCCTGCCGGAAACCTTCCACCTCCTCCTTCCAGGTACAATCAAAGACAGCAATTCTTTGAGCAACATGCTTTTCCAGGCAGCCCTACTAGTGGAACCAGCACCTCTTATGACAGCTTAGTGGGACAGACTCAGAATCTCTCTCTTAATTCAACTACCCCTAAGAAAGAAGAAAAGCCTGAAGATGTTCTCTTCAAGGATCTTGTTGATTTTGCGAGAGCAAAAACATCATCATCATCGACATCTAAATCCAACAATAGGTCATTTTGAGTGACTTGTGTCAATTGTTTGTTCAGGGTTTTGCACCAGATCATGCTCATGAGTTTACATGTTATAAATAGATATGGACTTGGACTTTTGGATTCTGGATTGATTATGCTTAGTCAGTTAAATCTTTAAATTGCACTTCGGTATATATCTTTCATTATATTGTTGTACTGTATTGTTTGTTACTGTTTTTTTTGTCCTGATTTAAAATAAAGATTGATTTTTTTTTTATTTTTTTATTATTATTTTTTTTTGTAACTGTTTTTGGCCCAGAAATGAAAATAAAGATTGAATTTTATTTTCTTTCACTAGTCTTTTAACAGTTTTACGTATGAGTTCAAATAATAATAATAATAATAAATGAAAAGATTTGAAGATTGTGAAGGAAGAAACGCTGAGATAGAGATGAGGGAGATTAAAGGCAACTTTGAAATAAGACTTCAGCTTTACAAATAATTTACAAAGAAATTAGACATGGGCCATTGATTGAAAAAAATGAACAAATGGACTCAGTTATTTATTATTATTATTATTTATTTTGGAAATTATTGAAAATCCCGTCGTCAAATGGGATTAAACAGAACAGGTAAAATCCGTTGTGGTCTCAGACTCTTATAAGAAATACATTCACTGTATTTGAACCCAGTACCTTAAGATGAAATCTTGAACCCTACACCACCAAGCCACGCCCCCGTGGGACAAATAGACTCAGTTACATACAATGTTAATGAGCAATTAATTGAACAATTGTATTAGTTGCAAAAGAATCATAATTTTATTTTTTATTTTTGCATTCTTGCAACTTAAGCAGTGACTGTTGAAGTTTTTTGAGTCTAGAAAACGGGCATTTTTAGCGTTTTTTGTTACCTGAACCACACCCTGCTTGTAATTTGGAGCATGCAATCAGCCTCTAAAGTTGTGTCGTTTATGTGATGTAATTTAAAGAAGAAAGGCAAACAAAGCTTGGAATATGGATTTTGTTCTTGCCCACTTTCTCAGAGAATGGGGAACTTTCCTTATTTGCTCTAGAGTTCGATCTTCCCTGGTAAATGCACAGACATGGTAGATTTGACGAATTTAAATAACTTTCATTTTATTGCAGGCCTTTAAAAGTAGAGTAATTTTACTTCTGCGACGTCCTTGAGAGAGAGGTCCCCAACATTCCATACGATTGTAAATTTTTGAGCTAATGCATTTATCAACTCGGGATGTTCTCTGAGAAGCATTGAATCACCATTGTAGCACAGCTTGAAGTACCTGGGTAGGTTGCATCAAACAGAAATCCAGTCAATACAAAGCACATTAGCAATTATGCATGGATGGAGATAGATATTGCTAGGACATTGTGAAGAATTGCAACATTAACTGGGCTATTTTTTTGTTTTTTGTTTTTATTTTTAACTATGGTGCATAATGCCATCAAGACCGCAAGTTCTTTTCATATAGAATGGGAACTGTTGTAGGTCAATATTGT